>VDFB02154945.1:0-63550 GCA_007258455.2 Sequoia sempervirens | reverse complement strand
TTTTTCTTAGCTTTAGATGTAGGCACAATTTAAGATAATTGGAGTTTCAACATATAGGACCTACCCAATCTCTAAGGGAGTGCATCTTCCACCACAAGAAAAAATCAAATCTAAACATGTACCCCAAGAGCTCCCAATACCTAGTCCTAGGCAAAGTGAATCATTCACACAATCAAAGTTGTTTCTTGCTTCCTCCTTCTCAATGAAGTTGGCATGGGTGGTCACAACATAATGCATTTACCTCCCTTTTTGGAGTGCTTGTATTGCTTGCATTACATGACTCTCAAGACAAGTAGATGGATCTTGATCCTCTCTCTAATAAATCATATTCAGAGTGAGTTATTCCTCACTCATAAAATGATTTGCTTGCCTCAAATTTTTAGATTATATTGCATTTACATATGAATAAACCATATTCTATTGTGAATCATCACAATTACATGTATTGATTTATAAATCTAAAAAATATTTCTAACAAAAATAAGATGGAGGGAAATTCCAATTATTACATTTAAATAGTATTAAGCTTAATATAGGATTAAAGAATATTAGAATAATCAAAGAATAATAAATTGAATAAATATTATTGTTTAACAATCAATCACTATTGGAAAATAATATTAGAGTAGCTTAAGATAGAGAATTATATGCTAAACAATTGTAAAAGTGGGGATAGCCAAATATAGATGACTGTATCATGGTAGAGCTACATGATATAGACCACTACAACATGACAAATATAAAAGCAACTAAGATGACAATAATATTACATAAATACGTTATAAAAAGCTATAGAAGTAAGCATAGACAAGTATATACCATAGAATTTAAAGTAGGAAACACAATTCATCAAAGGCCATATAGAAAACATCTGAATAGGTAAGAAAAATTCCAATAAACTAAAAAATATTGTGTTGGCTAAGAATGTGCACATACTTTGAAATACATAGTCATGTTAGATTTGCATGCACATCAAAGTAGGAAAAAATCTAATGGTGAAATTAGCATAACCATACAATTTTCCATTTATTTTTGTGCCCACTTTGATGAGAATGTAATTTAATAACACATTCACACGTGACATACTCTTGTGTTAAGCTACTTACATGTATGCAAATCCAAAAAATAGTTAGTGTTTCCAATCTCTTTTTAACTAATGGTATGGCTAGTGCATGAGAATTAACAATTTAATAGATCGATAATATATTAAAATTCTTCTAGATCATTTGTATCAAGAGCTACCACCACTCACTCCCGCATAGAGTTGTTCACATAGTTGGAACCATGTCTTGCCTCTTTCTCCTTAAAAGGAAGGGCTAGACTCCTCCATCTTGTGAAAATATTAATGGTTCATTTGATTGGCTTTCTTTAATGTAGTGTAGCATGAGCATAGATACTATCTTGCTTCTACCTTTTGTTTGAGGTGCTTTTGTCACTTGCTATAGTGGCTCTTGATCCTCCTTTTGGTAAGTCCTAAGATAGTCTACTTACCCTTCTTATTAGTATGACTATATTTAGTTAAAGAAATTAATTTATTGTTATATATTGAAAAAAAAAAATTAATATATTTTGATGGGCCATACATACCAGTCAACCATATTACCCTCTTATTTCTGCTGAATACACCATCTCACTAACAATACTCAACCACTCATTGCTCATTGAATTTCATAAATCTGCTACACGGGCACGCATCTAAAATACAAAAAATAAAGTAACAGTGGATCTATGATTCTACAGTACTTAAATCCATAACAATTATTTTCAAGTACCATCACCAAAATCAAGATTTTGAAAGGACTTATAGTATATAAAACATATAGAGAAAAACAATAATGACTGATGTTCTGGACCACGAAAAGATCCATTTATTTTCTACAGGCCTAAACGATGTAATCAAATAATCTCCCTATTAAAATCAGTGCTAAAAAGCGTTTAAGAAGAGCGATCTTATTGGCCATCAAGACAAGATGGCCATGAACAAAATTCGCTCATTGATATTCATTCACCACACAACTAAAAAGCTCTGTAGTAATCCATGTGCTTAGCACCTCAGTGGAAAATGCAGGCCATAAAAGCAATGAAGGATCCCACCAGACCAGCGGCTAGAGATGGCGTCATCGCCATGGAAGCTGCGCCTGTAACAATTGCTGGACTGGGCGCCACTGCTTCCTGTGCACTCACCACCACCACCAACATCATCATCATCACAACTAATATTGCCATGAATCTGAACTTCTCTGCTGCTCCTGCCATTTTAACAGAGGGTGTTTCACAGATCAAAAATTTCTCACAAGTGGAATACCTGCAGCTTTGTGATCTCTCAACACCGTATTGAAATGTAGAGGGAGATTGTGAAGAGAGGAATTAGCGGTGTACAAGAATGGCAGTGGAGAGGGATATTTATGCTTTGGAAAAAAATATGTGCATCAAATCTTGGGCGTCTGTAAATTGCAAATAATTTCCTAAGCAGCGAAAGAGTCTAAAATGTGTGTTGGAGAAAAGTCGTATGTGAATAAGGAGTCAGAAGTTGTAGAGTCGACTTGGCATGTACGAAACAGTCAGTCAAAATGGTAATAAAGACGTACACCAAAGAAATTGATGAATTAACACGTAGAACAATTGGTAAAGGGGATTTTGTTAAATTCTAAGTTTCTCCAAATTGGACTTTCGACTCGTTCCACGTAAAAATGCATGAGTGGGTGGGCAAATTTTCATGTAGGGGAGAGGACCCAGTAGTTGAGCATGTTTCAATAGTTGAGAATGTTTTTGTTAATATAATGCCCAATAGTTGTTTATATAATGTCAATAGTTGTTTATATAATGCCAATAGTTGTGACTTTACTACCCATAATTAAACAAAATGTATTCTTTTGATCTAAAAAGCAACCAATCACGTGATGCCACATCAGCGCTCAACTACTGGTGATGTGAATGCACAAGTATTGGTAAGGGGTCTAGACGGTGCCTTTTTTGACACCTTGACAAAAAGCATGCTGATGTGGCATCATATTTGATGATGTGGCCCCGAAACTTTTGTTATAAGCAGGGGACTTGCCAAGTAAGCTGCTGTAAAAAAATTGGAGTGATTTGAAATTTCCAAGTAGGATTTTGAGGAGCGCGAAGTTAGGTGCACAACTACTGGGTCCTCTCCCTAACTAAGCATTAGAATCGAAATAATAAAAATAAAAATAATAATTAAAAATAAATAGTTGGGATATTCATTATGCTGAAGGTGTTTTCTTTACGAGAGGGAGATACTTCGATTTTTTAATCAACGGTTTATATTGCTTGATAAGGATTTAAGATGAGGGAATTTATCTTAGTAGGACACGTGGCTTTCAATTTGATTTTTGTGTCTTTTCACACTATACAATTTTTCTTGGTCAAACATAATTTCACATAATAGTTGCACATCATTTTTACAATAGCAACATGTTTGTGTCGTACACAATTGTATGTACATGAGGGTGGTGGTGAAGATGTGATTGTATTACTTTACATATGTTTCATAGGTCAGAAAATATTTAGTAGTTTTTTTAATGAGGTCATGTTATACATAATGTATCACAAGAAAGATCATTATGTTTTATAGAGTACACAATTAAAGTTCCATCGAGTGGTCAATGTGACATAGATAAGGACCTATGTACTCCAAAGATTTGGTCATTGGTTGTTTTTCATGTGCCACTAATAAGTGAAAGACATGTAGTTATATGGTAGGTCCATCAAATGTGTCATGTTTTTTTGAATATAAGTATAACCACTTATATTTGAGTATAAGTATAATCACTTATACTCAAATATCATCCTGTCAATCTTACTCATTCCTGGTGTTTAGTGCTACCATGTCTTTATCTATGTAACAACCTAAGATTGACCCATGATATCATACTGACATTCCACAAATTATCTATCCATTAAAGCATCATTGAAAGTGGATTTTTGTAAGATGTAGTATTTGAATGATTTCATTTATGTGTAATTAATTTTCCTACAAATTCCTTTATGCATAATTTAGGTTTCATACCAAGTCACCCCTTTCTTCATTATTAATTTGAATTTCACATGTTAGTGGATGGTGTGTTATTTTTTTAGTACTTGAATATATCCTTAATAGCGTGTTCTTTAACACTAGTAAACAAGGAACTATGTAGTGCTTATCAACTAATTGTTGTGGCTAGTTCCCGTCCATTATCTACTACACATGAATCTTAATATCATTTCTATGATGGGAAATAGGAAACAAGACAAAACCCTCATATTAGGTGGAAATATGAAAATTCATCAAAGTTGATAGCAAAGAATACATCTTTCCTAATCATACATGACAAAGTTAGAAATTCAAACACTAAAGAGATATGACAACCTGGTAAGTTTACATTTGCCAACATAGACATGAGAGTTCATTTGAAGTGGCCTATCTAAAGTATAGATTCATTTGTTTGTAAGGAAATATTCCCCTCAGTGTGGCATAAAGCCTTTGAGTCAAAAGAAACAAAATAAACATAGATGTACTAAGTAGCCACAATGAGGAAGCAACAATTATTCTCACAAATAGGAGAGCTTAAATTATTGATTTCATAGCCTATGATAAATGCAATGAATAGGAGAGCTTCCTTCACTACTTAAGCTTCACCTCTTAAATGTAAATAAAGGATTGTCATTGTGTTGTAATTCATACTACTAAGCTATATAAATGATTGAGAAAAGTGAGATTGTCCATGGGGAGCTACATTGAACATAACACATCATTTGATTAATGACCCAATAATTGACCTTCAAGATCTCTTCAACATATCCATTGCACATTGAATGTGATTTCAAGTAGGAAACTTATTCTAAGTCATGTGAATAATACAATAAACTCGATTCTTTTTAATATGTTATTTTAATATCACTTGCATGGAATAATTTTTCTTTTCTTTAACTTTTCTATTAGCTACTACCATATTTCTTTCTTTCTTTAGAGGAACTCTCCTCCTCACTCTATATTCATTTAGTTGAGGGAAGATTCTCTTCTACAACTAACCTCCATACATAATAATTTCTAATCTTGAAAATGTTCCCCAAAGACCCTAATACAACCTCTCCTTCTAATCATGCACTCATGTACATATTTCCACCACAACCTTCTCCTTGTGTTCCTTTATAATCCCTTTCAACAATGTTAGATTACTAGGAGCTAAATTTAAATATCCCCCCACAATGTGATCTTGATGAGTGGTATTCTACCACCAAGTTATATATTTCTCATAATCTAGGGAACATCCTTACTTGTTTTAGTATGAAAGCCCAAAAATAAATCTAACTTTACCAACATATATACATTAGAAGTTAGAGTGCACCTTAGAGTTTTTGGAGAGATAGAAATAAAATGCCCCAGAGAATTGCAAATACCCTCGAATTTTGATGAGAGCTAAAAATGCAATGGTAGATTGGGTAGTCTCACCCAAGTAGGTGTTATCTTAATTTTTTCATTAGTATATAATATAGGAAAATCATTCATCTCTTACACATGGAACCCTACGACAAATAAAAATTTATATATAATATAGTTAAATCCTTACTCATTTAATTATGTACACTACTTAGGTTGACATCCTCTTTCTATATATAGGAAAATTCTTATTCATTTACTCAGTAATTTCCTTGCCCCTTTACTTGTCCATTCTATCTCTTGGTAACTATGGGCTAGTTCAAACACTAATATGAGGAGACAATAGGGACTAAATATACATGTCATAAGCTATGTATCCAAGTAATATGGATAATTTTTGAATCAGTGGTTAGTTCCTATCAATGCTAGATACTAACATTTACAATTTAGTATATCTATTTGCAAGCAATTACAAAAAATAACGAGTAGTTTCAATTTCATTTAAAACCACTAATCATGGATTATATGTTTGATTCATTGGAAAAAATCCAAAAGTTTGAAACAACCATTAGTGAATTTTAAAAGATATAATTTCATATATATCAAGTATTATCATGGTAAGTTCCCAATATTATAATAAATCCTAATGTTATAATTTAGGCCTAATTATGAATACGGTTATCACTATTATTATAATGGTGAAACACATCCATTTTTGTACCAATAATGTTTTTACATGATTGAACCAACAAAATATTGATGGTCAATCTTTCCTTCCAGAGTTATAGGATTGTTATTCATTAATTATGTATGTGTTTTAATTTTAGCCTCATTAAATTTTTTACTATCTTGGGCTGTTTTGTACCTTAGTACTATTTTAATATATTTGCATCCCATTAGCCTATTTTTCCCACTCTCATAGATTGATATGGTGTCTTTCTATCTTATATTCTTAATAAAAAATCACATCCAAGGTTCAAATGATTCTATAGAAGAAATACATTGAATAAAATATAAGATTGAAGCCATGGCTACAATCACATGATATTGTAGATGACATGTATGTTTTTTATGCAAGTGAAACAAAGAAAAAAAGGTCCAAACTATTTTTAATTTCCAATGCTATTGTGGTAAATTGAGTGCCTAAGACACAATTATCTAATTCATACTTATATAATATAATGGATAAACAAGCTTTGCACTCAATCTAAATATTTTATAGAGTTCAAAATTTAAATTAGAGATTTTCTTTGTGTGTGATAAAATTAATATGAAAATAATGAACAATAAATACAACTCTCTCAATTCTTCTCACTTCTTTCTAATGATAGGTTATGGAGCTAGAACTCAAATAATCTAAACTAAACATAGAATACATGGACTAGTAGAATCAAAAAAATCAACCATAAAAAACAAGTGTGAAAATCTCCATTCTTTGGTTTGTTGTTCTTTCAATTACATAATAAATTTTTGGTCATTTACATTCACCTTGTTTCTAGATCCATATGTTGAACTTTTTTGTTTGTTGAAAATATATTTTTTTGTATTAAAGTGTATAGAAAGAAATGAAGCTATTATAGGCTACTTAAATATGCATCAAATATAGAAGGAAATTTTAAAAACAAATAACCAAATAACATGATTTAAAAGCCAAACATTTTAAGTTTACTCATTTATTGACAAAAGCCAAAAAAAAACAATTGGCAAATTTGAATGTTGTAATAAATTTAGCAATTGGTGAAGTGTCATATTAAACATACTCTTGATATTATTCTCCAATTCGCTACAATTTTATTGTTTGTCTAGAGTGATCTTTTGCAATTGCTTTTGTTTGTAAATATTTTCCTACACAATAATCATTGTATTCAATTTTATTTATATACATTATGGAAAATGATCTAGGATGGTGGTGGAGAAGGTATGAATGCATTTTTTTTGTGAGTAGTGAACAATCTACATTTACACTAGGAGATTAAATATCTACTAAGTCAATAATGCTATTTGATTTCATCTCTAAATATTTTATACAACATTTTGTAAAAGACTTGAAATAACCAATACTATAAATTGTAGATTCATTTTCAACAGTTTGGAGTGATTTATTGATGTTTATGGAAATGATATTTTCAACTACATAGTTAAAACCTAGAACAACACATCACCCTCTAATTAATAGACATAATGATTAATATTGACAAAAAAAAACATAATTATTTGATGGAGGATAGTGTTTAATAACAATATTTATCATTATCTAAATCTTATTTTGAATATAATGTGAAACAATTTGTCAACATCATACAAATTTTTAAATGAAATCCCACACAAATATTACTTTTTATATAATTATTGTTACTCTATTTCTATTTCAAATCTAATGATATATAGATTTTTAATCTAAAATTCATTACTTATCATTACTAATATTGGAACATTTTATTTCCCAAAGATAACATTAGGACATAAGATACATACTTACATGAATGACATGGCTATCTCACACATATTCATTTCTCTTACCCATATCAGCTGAATTACCCCACTATTTACAAGCCTGTTGCAATCTTTATGCACATTTAGCGCAATTGCTAGTAACTAGCAATTGCACCTTTGTGTGCAATGGGTACGCTGAAGACATTGTTGGGGTTAATTTTGGTTATAATGAATCTAAAATCTTTACTTACAAAAAGGCTAGGCTATATAAAAGAATATTTTGATCTCTTTAATATATTAAATGTGAGTCAATGTTAAAAGAACAAGGTCCCATAGAGTCGGGTTATTTTAAATTGAAGTACTTGTAATGGGAAATTCAAAATGATACATAATTTAAGGAGAAACAAAAATTGTTAGTCACGATGCATCAAAGAATAGAGTATGATAGATTTAAATTAAAAGAAAACATTTGCTACAAATATTGGTTATGCAGTTTATATTTGAGTAAAGTACTTGTAATGGGAGATTTTAAATGGTGCATTAGTAAAGCAGAAAATAAACCTGTTACTCACGATGCATCAAAGAAGAGCGCACAACAGATTTAAATTTAAAGGAAACATTTGCTACAAATATTGGTTATGCAGTTTATATTTGAGTAAAATGAAAGAAAATTTGTTAACAGATTAAGGTGGGAGCTTTGTATTTTCTCTTATGTAAAAAAATATTTCATATGAATATGAATCCTTGTTCAATGAATCCTTAGTTTGAGCTCATTATGACAACTTCCACAAATCAAATTCTCAAAATCAAGTGAACACAATTATGATATGCTATAAGGTTATATCAAAGGTTAGACAATCTTAATGATCTAACAACCTATATGTATATCCAGGACTGCTAAAATGAACAAGAGATGTCATAGTCAAAGCCTAATTCAAAAATGACAGGAAACAATATCATAATTTGAGAGTATGGTATCAACTTATTAAGATAGAGGGTTGGTAGACCTCATTAGTAAAAGTTTTGTTTCATAGAGGATCTAATTCCTCGAAATATATTACAATAGTTCATTACAAACTTTATCAATCCCAAAGCTTTGTGCTAAAGTCAATAATGATAACATAGTCAAACTGCCATTGGAACTTGAAAATTCATTTCTTTTAGAAAAATACTAACTGGTAAACCCAAAAAAGATTACTAAAATAGTCATGTATTTTATTACTATGTGAAGGACAAAATGTCAAGTAATTTCCCTTTACAATACCACATAAACACTCTTAACAATCAACATAATATTTCACAATGCTGAGAACAACCTAGGTTATTGAAGGATAAATTGTAGATGGTTGATGTTGGCAATTTTCGTACTGCAGAATACCCATTTTTCAAAAATGAGGCAAGCTATTTGAGAAATCCAGATGCAGAAATCAAGGTCTTGGTAGTAGTAAAGGAGGCAGAAAGGTTGTTGAATGCGCTAATAATAAATTCCTGCACTGATGGAAAATCTTTTGGGTTAGAAACATTAAAACTATAGAATGCTTGACCAAACCTTTTACCAAAAAATTAAGAAAAGCATGGAGTTTACTAGTATAATATTATGACATTTATTGTTTTTCAATTTGGGCAATAAATTAAGACTTACTGAAGTTGTATAGGCATAAATTTTTTAAAAGCATGGAGTTCTTCAATTAATAATTATGGAAATCTTGGTGAATAGCTTTTAACTTTTAGCTAATCTAATTTTTGAATGAAAACTAAGTCAAATTCTAAATTGGTTTTGCTCCCATGAACTCTTTGGCATTTTATATGAAAACTTTTTATGAATAGATAAAGTAAATATAAAATATGTATTTCACTTTTTCTCTCTTACTTTAAATTTATAACAAGTGACCTTGTGAAAATTAAAAATCAGGAAATAATTACTTCAAAAATTGTAAAGAAGAGTCGTGATTTTCTCAAGTCGCTTACCATGTCATACCACATGTAGTGAAGTCCATAGCATAGAAGATTCCCATCGTTGTCATTAGAAAGAACTCCATTCAATGGATAGATGTCATACTGTTGAGACCAACATCAATGAGGAGAAACAATACATTAACCATATGCATACTTCCCATCAATTGCTAATAAAAGATTACAAAGAGTTTTAAGTATGAACACTGATGAAAACTTCTCATATATTTTGATTAAATAAAAATAGAGATTCTGATAATTGCAGATTGATATTACAAATATTAGTTATAATATTACTACATATAAAACTCATAAAGCTCATTTACTAAGCAAAATATCATATGCCCATTAAGAAATAGAAGAGCTATTTTTCTTGATGACCATATTAGGTACCTCAAGTATGGACCATTTTTTATGTTTTAAAGCTAATTAGCACCAAAGAGAGTATAGAGGCACAAAACCTGTAATGAAACTACTGAAAAGTGTCCAACGCACAATACCCATACTCACATCCACAACCATTGAGTCTAGTTCTGGCTCTATGCCTAGAAAACCATCTCTACAGAGCAATTGAACTAATATACCAAGCTTTTAGAAACAAGAGGAACTGAAAAAACTAACATAACAAATTTTATCTATCTTTAATGCTTTGAGGTATTCTAACAAACTATCCATGTTCCTTCTCTATGCCTCCACATTTTGCATACATTTTAATTAGGGTAGTCACGACTATAACATCTGACAACAATCTCCCTTCCTTTATGCATGGATAGATGTCCATACCCTATTCCAAAGCACGGTAGGGCATAATGGTGGAAAAATTTGTGGAACTTGGCTTTGCACGTGCCAGTTGTTGTGTGAATCCTTCTAAAATTTTATTTTGTGCATTATCCTACAATCATGGGATTCTAGGAGACTGCATATCTTTGACCTATATTCTGTCAAATAGTTCATTGCCTATGCTTCCACATTTTGGATGCATGTCTATTGGAGCATTCAAACTATGGTATCTAAAAATAATTTTCTTTTCTTGTTCCTTTTCTTCTAAGGAGAAAAGTTAGTATAGAATTAAGATAATAGCCCAAAATGAAAGACCTGGGACTGAGAGAATGCAAAACAATGGAGATGGGTTTCATTTGGATAGCAAACAAGTCAAACAATTAACAGAGTCCTAAGAAGTGGAGAGAGGGAAACTCAAGAATCTGGGCCATAAAGAAACGAGTATTGTAAACTGTTAAAGTAACTTATAGGAAATCAAAACTCTTAAAATCAAGCATAAAATTTGTGGAACAAAGTTGTAGAGACCTAAAATGGAATGGGTTTTTAAAAGTATATGGAGAGGTAGGGTTACAATTACAAATATTGTCTCGAGCTCAAGAATCTAGTAGCTCTAAACCCCCATATTTTTACATCTAATTTTTCATTTATTGTGAATAGATTGAAGCAACAACTATGTGGAGACTGATTTTGGTTTGACTCATTTTTCTTAAATTCTACTTTGGTAGGGTTTCGTAATATTTTTCCTACAAATTTTGCCCATTTTTTCCCATCGACATTGTTGAGACTTAATAGGGAGATTTAATAATAAACCAATTTAACATATTTTAATATGTGGAAGGTTTTAGCCAAAATTTATGGTTATCTAGTGATTACATTAATGAAAGTAAATGTTACATAGCAAAAACTCCAATTTTACTTTAGGGATGGGTTTAGTCACAGACTATATCTCCTTATATCTCTATCACTCTATCTTACCATCTATATCTCTTTATCTCTCCCTCTCCCTCTCTCTCTCCCTCTTCCTCTATATCTATCTATCTCTTCCTCTCTATCTCTCCCTCTTTATCTCCCTATCTCTCTTTGTATTTATCTCTCCCTCTACCTATATCTCTCTATCTATTTGTCCCCCTCTTCCTCTATCGTTCTTTCTTCATCTCTACCTCTATTTTCCTCTCTCCCCTTTATCTCTAGACATGTCTCCCTCTCTCTATCCATCCATGTATCTCCCTTTGTATCCATCTCTATATATTTATCTCTTCCATCTCTATATATCCTTCTCTTCTCTCTCTTTATCTCTCCCTCTCCTTCTCTCCATATCCCTCTCCTCCTTCTCCATCTCCATATCTATCTCTATCTCCTTACCCCTCTCTCTCACACTCTTCCCCCCTCTATCTCTCACTCTTTCTATCCCTACCCCTCTCTATCTCTCCCTCTCTCCTTATTACAATCATAACATGAGCCCAGGTTGGTAATGGAGCCTGATTATCTTCTTGATTCAAAGGTTTTATTGAAATCATGTTTGGATCCCTATAAGTAAATCTGCATAGTTTATTTGAAGCTATCACTTTTCCATCAACACCTTTGTTGTATAAACAGCATCATTTGCTAAATGGCCTACCAATTGACTTCATGTACTACATAAATGTATGAGAAAAAAGACAAAAAATTATCCTAATTGACCTTCCACATTTCTTTGGCGTACCCATTGCACACTAAGGTGTGAATGCTACTAGTTTAACTTATTTAATCAAAGCTAGAGATTAAGCTTTAAGAAGTTTGATATATTTTTCAATTTTTAAATAGTCTATTTGTAAAGAACTTGGATATCAAACTATCACTATTTGTTGTTACAAAATTTAACCATGTCACCTAGTTTCTACTAAGTTTACTGTTTAGCCAGTATCATTACCATTCCTACAATTGTTCAACTTTGTTTTCAAAAATCCCCTTTTCATATGCCTATGGGAAGAAAACTATAATTACAAGTATTGATGCCCATTTCAGTTAATGACACTGTGGAAACTTAAGGAACATACCATTCTTGAGAAAATTCAAATCTTTAATACAATTTGAGTTATATTAAAATTTTCCAAAGCTTGTGAAATATTTATGCATACTTCGAAACATTTATATGTTCCACAATTTGGAAAAATAATTCTAATGCATATCAATTTTGCTACAAGTTATGGAGGGAGAGATATGTATTAACATTATAGTTCTATTTATCTATCATTTCAATTCATGGAAGATTATGGTACACATTAGTTTTAACTTCTTCTTCTTTTTTTGTGAGAAGCATGCACCTTAGATGGGCTATGCTTATAGGCTATTGTCATCTTCTACTTATTCCTTAGCTTCAATGAGTCAGTGGTTATTGAATGATAATTAACTGTCATCTACTTGTTAAATTCAATGTTTTTTAATATTGTAGTAAGCTGGTTGAGACTTGAACTGGGAAAATAGTGTTAATCTCATTGTACTTTATGTTGTTACACTAAACATCTGAAGACCATTCAATGTTATGAAGGTTTTTTCTATGAACATTATTCTGAAAAGAAAGTAATTTATTTGTGCTTGAATGTGTTGAAGTAAACTAAGTTCAACTAGGTTTTCCACAAACAAGGGTTTAGCAGCTTAAAGATCCATGGGCTCATTAGGAAACAACTATAAGCTATGATGTAGTATATATCTTACTTTTGAACTAAATTTCATAGGTAACTTTCCATCCGCGGGATCCACCTGGCTTTGCATTTGAGTCACTATAAAATAAGAAGAAAATAAAATAGGTTGGGATCAGGCACTGGTCCATTCTTATCCAAGATGGCTTCATTTTTTATTATTATTTAAATATATACAAACCACTTATTGAGTTACTTCCTTTGAGTTCACTTTTTACTAGATAGCTAGGGTCTCTTAACATAATTCAGGCTCTTCATTTGCAAGCTTAAGGCCATCATTTCTTTAAGACGTCTGATGTTATCCAAGAAGATTGGGTGTGTTTATTATGCAAGAGAGCTTTTGGATGTCACTAAAAATAAAAAAATATCAAGCATTAAAAGTATGTTGCAATAACATGCATATTAATGACTGCATGGACCATATTTGAAAGTTTCAACAAATAAAAACAAAAACAAAAGATATCTCAATGAGCACATAAATAAAAATAATCCTCTTATTATGCTACTAGTTTAACTTATTTATTTATAATGATTATGTATTGAAACCCTGCAAATACAATGGGCATAAAGTAAATTGCTAGCCCAAAGTTTTTATGAAAAACTGTAGGTATAAAAACCCTATACAGTTCCCAATTCATCTAAAAAACATTGCAATTACAAAAACACATCAACCATTGAATTTGTACTATATATAGAAGATAAACACAACATACATACAATCCACAGTATGCTTCAAACCAAAAGATGGTAAATACACGTAGCTACACACAACTTAACATAAGATGAAACCAGTTGCTTTTCAATGCACTTTTTCTTCCTCTTTGTGTTGTCGAGGAAGCTTCTCCTTAATCTTATCCATTAAACCCTTCTTTTAGCCTTGTTCTTCAGCCTTTCCATGATCATAAACTTCTCATGTCGTCTGGGAAGCTTTATCTTGTTCTTGCCATTTTCATCTTCTTCTATAATCTTTTTATGAAGAACAATGGCAGTATCCTATCTTCAGTTATAGAAAATGGAATGTAAAAGTAGGATGTACTTTAAATATATTTCACGAAAACTTATAAACAACTAAAAGAAAAAAAATATAGAATGTGTCCATGAAATTGAATGGTTTACTAGAAGAATTATCTCTAATTTCAAAAAAGAAAAGAAAAGAAATTATTTATATAAACCAAAAGAGAAAAAATAGAATGTACAGAGTGACCCTTGGTTTAAAAGTGAAGTTGAATGACTCAAAATCAAGTCTTGATATGCCCATAAAGCAGCTTCTAGGTTCTCAGCCTCATCAAGAAAAATAAAGAATATTTAATTAATGAAAGAAAAGATAAAATAGAATGCACATAGAATGTACAATTTTGGAAAATTAAGCTAGGTAAACCCTTGCTTGTTGAGGGAGTCAATCTGTTATACCACGAGATCATTTAAATTATGTAAACAATTCATTTATAAAGACAACTGTGAAGCAGCCCTGTGTCTGTAAACAACGGGCGGGAAATCAGAGCTATGTCAATCCTAAATTAAACATTATGGTTTTTTTTAGCTTATGATTGATGTTTCATGAAATATTGTTTCTAGATTCTGAGATAATTTTAGAAATATGTTTTAGGAGATATCCCAACTTTCTCTTATCAGCCTTAATATTTAATTTTCTTTAATTAAAGAAATAAGCCCCCATATATGAAATTAAGATCAAACATATTGCAGTACAACCAAATAATTCATTTCATTTACTTGTAATATTTCTCAAAATCACTTGCCAGATAAATTGGTTTAGTATTGTAAAATTTGTACAAGGCTAGATCAGTTTTTCTTGTGTTTTATTTCATTCTAAAGTAGATCTATTGTTATCTGGCAAATGAAGGAATTGGGTCTGTGGTTTTATCTATGGTTGTTTTAATATATAATATTATTGTAATACTAGTGGTAGATCCTTATTTTTTTCTTCACATGGAGATATTTTGAACTGTAAATTGAATTTTACGTTCATTTGGTGGTTTAATTTTTTTTCCTTGCTCTTGAAGTTATTTTTGTGACAATTTTCCATACAAAATTATTTAGTATTGAATGTATAGCAGCTACTACTAAAGCTGTAAATGCAATGGTTGCCAAAGCTATTTTCACATAGAGTGAACAGTAAAGATCATATCATCTTCATATATTAAACTTAATACATTCTTATTTGCAAAGCTTATACATTGTGCAGTACATATTTCTTCATAGTTTTGTGCCATTATATTGGCTCTTGTACTTTAAAAACCAAATGTCAAGGAAAGGGATTGGCGTGGAAGGGGATGTGATTTTTCCTTTTGACTCACATAATGAATCAAATGGTAGACTAGTCCAGAATTTGAATTTAATAGCTGTAACAGTACATTAAGAATACGTATATGAGTCCTAAGGCCCTTGAGACCAAGTTATGTGATATAAGTAATGGAGGTGGGTTATTAGGGCTGCCATTAGAGGGTGGGGATCATCATGATTAGGACTTGAAATGCATTCCTTTACTCTTTAAAAGAGGAAGTGAATCGGAGCATAAGTGTGAAAAGTAAACTTTGCAATGGTTGAATCAAGGAATATTTGAACCTTGAAATCATCTTTCATTTTAGTTCATATGACTGAATATTTGAAGTTTCATTAGATATAATTTTATATTCATGGTTTATGCAAATAATAATTTTATATTCATTGAATATAATTTTATAGTCATATTAAGCTTTTGAATGCATGAAATTGGATTATTTCCAAAGATCCTTCATGTATAAAGACAATACTATGAGTCCAAGATAGTTTCTATGCACACAAAAAGCAATAACCCTACTTAGTTGTAAGAGTTGGGATCTTATCAAACTGTAGGCATACTGACTAATGAAGTAGCCAGGGAGAAGGCTGGGGATGCCTAAATTTACAAGGGTATTTTAATTTAAATTGACTAAATTTTAGAATTCCCACTAACTACAAGAAATATTATTTACTTAGGCATTAATGTGCTTTAACTTCTTCTATATATTCTTCCAGTATGGTTGACTCTAGTTTATAAAATATTAATTTAACTCTAAATCCATCTTAGCTCTAAACCTAATTCATTGGCATTAACATAAGAACTAAATCAGAAGCTACCAATATTTTGATATATTAATTAACAAAGAATGAAGAAAAAAACAAAAAACACCAAATAAAAAAGACTCAAGTCCTATGACAATCCCAACCATGCAAATATGCCATAAAATAGATCAATCTATTGATTCAACAGATAAAATGATAGATTTTCATAAATTTGAGTCCCTGATACAAAATTCTTATCCAACTTAGACAATTTCAAATGCCAGCATATGATGTAAAAATGGGAAGCAACCCCTTTCATTCCTAAATTAATCCAATTCATTAGTAAACCCTATTTAACCCAAAATCCAATTTAGGGAAAAATCATCTTAAGCCTCAGCTTTCTGGTAGACATAAGTCAAACAGCATTTTCCACAGTAAATGCCTATCAAAGTGGTAAGCCATGAATGTCCCAATTCCACACTCTTGATTAGGGTATTCCTTCCTAAGCCTCTGCACCTTTTCAGAGTCGTCCACCTTGTAGTACTGCAAAACAACCAACTTGGCCTTCTTCTTGTGCTTAATCTTCTTGGGTTTAGTAAGGTCTTCTTCTTTCTCTTCTTGGCACCTCCCCCAAGGCGAAGAACCAATAAAAATTATACACAAATTTGGTTTTCGTTTGAAGGAGAAAAAATCACAAAATCAAAAAAGAAGAAACAATGGTGAGACAAAATAATTTAACATCACTGCAATACACATTTTACTTCAAAAATAAAATTACAAATAGTGGGCCTGTAAGAAAATACCTTGGAAAGCAACATTCATTTTGACTGCAAAATTTGTTCAACACTAGTGGTAAAATGAATGGAGCCTGGTTAACAACCATTGCCTTAAAATGAAAGGGTTTGTATTGCAATAGGTACTGCGTAGTGGAGCAGCCTTAAACTAATATAATTAATTGCTTGAAGGTTCACCCCTTCTTAGTTAAAAGAAATAGCCCAACGCCACTAGTAAAAGCAATAAAGGTTTAGCAACCATTGAGTAATACTGAAAGGGTTTCAATTAAAATAGTGCATGAAGCATAAAAGTAGAAATTACCTTCACCCTTTTGATGTTTCCTTGCTCTCTTCCTGGCATAACCGCCATTGCCATTTCATTCAAAAAAAGGTTGTTTGAAAAAGCAATGGAAATTGGAAGTAGTGAATACAACAGTAGTGGGGAAAGCAACAAAAACGACAGAGAAAATGGCCAAAAATGATGAATAGTTGAGATATGTTACATTGTAGTACATTACCTGTGGCTCAATCTGCACCATTGCGCATCAAAATGGGTTGGAAAAGCTTAGCATGGGGACCAGGCCTGGAATTTGACAGCCACCCCTACCTGTCATATGAAAATTTTGTGATGGTTTGTTCATTTAAATGCCTGTCACTTTACGTTCTATGAAAAAAATTAACTGTCACAAAAATATTTAATTTATATTTTTTTATATGAAATCTTTTATATTAAAACATTATTGATTTTATCAATCATACATATTAAATATGTTTTTTTTAATAAATTTCTATTTTTAATGTACAAGTAATTTGGTTATTTTTTAAAATATTATGTATCATATAAATTAATTAAGTTGACTAGAAATTAATTTATTGATTTCATATGTGCAATATCATAAATGCATCCACATATGCACAAATATCATAAATGCATCCATCAATTTGAAACTATTTTATTTTAGTTAATTTATTTTATATTACAAATTGATTTTATTTTTCATATACATCTTAAATTCAATTATCTAAAAACACATTTAAATATCAATTTCAAACCTACCAAAAAATAGTTATATAAAATTAAATTAAATTTAATTTTTGAATTGGTCAATCTAAAAACACATTTAAATATCAATTTCAAATCTAGCAAGAAATAATTATATAAAATTAAAAATAGCTCAATGCCCAAATTTGTGTTATGTTATTATTCATATGGATATCTTATATATATTTAAAAAAAGTAAAATTAGAAAATATTGATAATTAGAAATAAATGTAAAAATCTTAAATTTAATGTTACAAGAATTTTCTAATTTCATAGAAAATAAATCTTGTTAAAATATTCAAAAAGTTAAAAAACAATTATATTCTATTTTGAAAATATATATTTTAAAAAAGTAAAATTAGAAAATATTGATAATTAGAAATAAATGTAAAAATCTTAAATTTAATGATACAAGAAGTTTCTAATTTCATCGAAAATAAATCTTGTTAAAATATTCAAAAAGTTAAAAAACAATTATATTCTATTTTGAAAAGATTTTGAATTAATATATGTTTTTATAATAAATATTATAAATCATATATATTAATATAAAGTAATGATAACTATTAGTAAAAATGTCAAAATCTTTAAAAATTTAGAAAGAACTATATTTAATCTTGAAATAATTAGAAATAAATGTAAAAATCTTAAATTTAATGTCACAAGAAGTTTATAATTTCATAGAAAATATATCTTGTTAAAATATTCAAAAAGTTAAAAAACAATTATATTCTATTTTGAAAAGACTTTGAATTAATATATGTTTTTATAATAAATATAAATCATATATATTAATATAAAACAATGATAATTATTAGTAAAAATGTCAAAATCTTTTAAAAATTAGAAAGAACTATATTTAATCTTGAAATAATTAGAAATAAATGTAAAAATCTTAAATTTAATGTTACAAGAAGTTTCTAATTTCATAGAAAATATATCTTGTTAAAATATTCAAAAAGTTAAAAAACAATTATATTCTATTTTGAAAAGATTTTGAATTAATATATGTTTTTTATAATAAATATTATAAATCATATATATTAATATAAAACAATGATAACTATTAGTAAAAGTGTCAAAAATCTTTTAAAAATTAGAAAGAACTATATATAAAAATATAGCAAGTCCAAAATGATATAGTTTAATAATTTTTTAGGTTGTAATATACGGTCCAAAATACTAAAAACGGCCAGATAGACCATCAAATTCCAGCCCTGATGGGGACGCCTTCGGCGTAAATATTACAGGACACGTTTTCTCTTTATTAGTATTATTTATCAAATTAATAGTGACGCGTGTTAGTACAACCTAAAAATTCCATTGACGCAAAGACGGCTGGGACCATAATACACGTTATGGGTTGTCGTACGTGCCACAACAGACAGATGTACTACTTTGAGTTTTTTTCGACCCACATTTGAGACCTGTTTACGTGGCTACAGACCCCTTCCACTCACGATACATTTGACCCTTCCATTTCTGCGACTTTTTTTGCAAAGCGTGTTTGCTGGGCAGCATAAATATCCCTCGCCTGTTACTCATTCTTCACAATCTTCACATCCTTTACATTTCAAAACGGTCTGAGAGATTTAAAAGGTGCGGATTTTCCACTTGTGGGTAATTACTTGTCTGTAAAACACAGGTTGTTCATATGGCAGGATCAGCAGAGAAGATGAGATTCATAGCCATGTTAGTTATGATGATGATGATGGTGGTGGTGAATGCACAGGAAGCAGAGGCACCCAGTCCAGCAATATTTACAGGCACAGCTTCCATGGTGATGCCGTCTGTAGCCGCTGGTGTGGTGGGATCTTTCATTGCTTTTATGGCCTGCCTTTTACACTGAGGCGTTGAGCATATAGATTAGTACAGACCTTCTAAAGTGTGTTTTGAATGGATAACAATGAGTGGATTTTGTTCGTGGTGATTTTGTCTCGATGGCCAAGAAGATCGCTCTTGTTTTACGCTTTGCAGCACATATTTTAATTGGGAGATTATTTGACTATATTGTTTAGCCCTGTAGAAAATAAATGGGTCTTTTCTTTCTCGATCTGTAAACATCTGGCGTTTATTGTTGTGGTTTTATTTATTCTATAAAGTAACATTCTTTCTGAAAATCTTGGTTTTGGCTATGGTACTTGAACGTAATTGATATGGATTTCAGATTTTGCAGATCTACTGTTACTTTCTTTTCTGTATTTTAGGTGTATATTGGTGTAGCAGATCTTTGACACTCAATTGCCAACACACAGTTCAGTAGAATTAAGAAGGTAATCCTGCACTCTTTGTTTTTATTGGCTATTTTGCTTTACAATCCTTCTTAAAAACTAGCACTTGCACTAGCACTGGGATGGAAAGATATATGTAATAGTTATATCGATTGTATTTTATGAAATATTTAATATGATTTTGAATAGCTTTCTAATAAGAAGCTTTAAAAAAAAGTTTGCATTCAGCACACATAAGTCTAATGGAAAACATGTATAAACTTATAGTTTAAACTTCAAGCACTACAGCTTACACATTAGTGCAATGACAGTATAGAGATATGCTTTGAATCTAATTTGAACATAATAACATGAATCAATGAAGATTGACTTGAAAGTAGATGGCAACGTCAATTCATTATTACATAATTTGATACAGTACAAAAACACCACCTAATACATAATATGAAATTGTGTGTTAATATTTAGTGATTGTCTCATATGACTTGAATTTCATGAGGTGGTTATGAATGTCTGCACAGAATATTGCCACATTCTTTAGTCTGAAATCTTCTTCACTTATTGCATTTTTTAAATCATGGTTCAGAACCAAGATATCCATTTTTGAGGAAGCAGAGGGGCACTTACCTCACTCTCCGTTGCCCCATATTTTTCGTCCTCGTGCGTTTGCAGAATGAATTTCGCACCAGACGACAAGTTCACCTTTTCACCAACCACTATGTCCCTGAATGACATTGCATACGTATTCTTGCCATTCACCTGGTTCGACTCTTTGGCCGAGCCATTGGGGGGGTCCATATCCCCGTCCATTATTAGACGGAACCCCCACAAGAAGTTTCACATGAACGAGGGCAGAGATAAAGAATGGAGACACACTTCGCCCCGATGTAACCCCAGATCGAAATGCAAGAAAGATTAGAAATCAAAGCACAGTATGGCCTGTAACACGACTTGAACGCCAGTGTGGAGGAGGGTCGAGCCTCCTCCACAACCCCGTGTGAAACCCTATCACGGGTTACGCCAACCGTCCTTCACATAGAAACCCTTACTTAGAATGTCCCTTTCTAATTTTTTTTTTTTCAATATTGAAAGCTAATGTATTAACTAACATTTGCAGCCGAAGGTTCAATAGGCATGAGCAAATCATGGGATTAAATATAGGCTTACACAACTGAGAATATGCTACCAGCCACTAACTTGCAGACAAAGCACAATTGACTGTATTTAACCCCTACTCTTAATAAATTTAGATTTGAGATTGAAGTAAATCTTGTTTTTTACAGTAAATCCTTTATTTACAGTTTAGTGTTAGCATTCATCTATCATTAGTCTTCAAAAAGGTTACATTTATAAACATCAAATGACTTCTGAAAGTTCATATGCTGAATCAGATCACAAATTCTAAAAGATTTCCACATTTATCACTCAATTATCAGGAAAATCAGATCACAAATTCCAAAAGATCTCCACATTTATCACTCAATTATCAGGCAATTCAATACTCAGTATTTTAGTTATCCCTAGTATGCAATGTATACAGATATACCCAATTTATAGATCAAAGCTAATGTATGTCCTATTTGGACCAAGTCACCTCTATTAATGTGTATCGAATGGGTTTACTTTCTCCCCAATCTTCCCAGCATTTCAAAATATCTCGGTAACGAAATGGTGTACAGTGCTTTCTCCATAGCCGATGATGAAATATCCTCCAAACAATGAATAATGAAGTGAATCCTACTCATTGGTGGCGCAGCAGGGTAGGTAGTCCTGAACATCCAATAATGGCGGATTGCCAAAATCTAATTATGAATGGTAGATTTGAAAGGATATTTGTATTTTTTTAATTAAAAATTAGAATTAATCAAATCTGCATGTTGCTGAACTCACATAAAAGGAATTGTGGGTTTTTATTGGTTTTCATCTTCTGAATTAATTGAACCAAAATTCTATACTCCAACAAGAAGTAGAAATCAGATAATAGAGTAATTTCTCAATATCTTTTCGTCCTCCTCCTTGACCTCTCTTAAATAGAACTTTCCTTTAGATACCCCTTGAATAAAATGATCAAACATCAATTATAATTTCATTCTACAATATTACTTAAACATTCCTTAATGCTGGAAATTGCTTTTTCCTTTATTGAGATTGCATTTGTTGTGTTGGTTAATACATTTGTTGCGCTACGTATAATGGGCATTGGGTTTTATTTTAATTTCGAATAAGGGACATTTCATTAAGTAAACCACGAAACTCTGTAACAATTTAGGAAACTAACGAGTAAGCTTCACCTACCGAAGTTAAATGCAGCACATTACACAACACAGATTGACCTGATTTCAGCAGAGTAGAAAGAGATGTTTCCAAAATCAAGAAGAATAAAGTTTGGCCATTCCCTTGACAACAAATCAAGATGTTTAAGTTGTGGAAGTCAGTCATGAAGCTTATTCCAAGAATTCAACCCAGCCCATCAAAACCCTCACAATCACCTGCAAAGCTTTTGTTATGTCTGATGTTACAGCAGAGGCTTTCAAGGGAAAGAAGTTTTGTATCATAAACATAGTCAATTTACCAACTTCAAAAAGAGGATAAAATTCAAAAAACCGCTTGTAATTTAACATCATTCAAACCGAAAGGATAACTGACAAGAACTGATGAGCCAGGAATTCCTACTGTCTGGTGTCAAACAATTCCACCAATTTGGAAAGGCTGGAAAATATGAATGCATACAAAGAGGAAGACATTCTTTCAACAAGAAATGGACCTGCTTTACCTGGTCAATTAATTCCTCTATTGGATGAGGCCAAATTAATGTCCTGGATTGCATACTAATACAACAATAGAGATAAGAATCATAAACCACAAAGATGATGTTATTTGCATTGCATCAACATGTATAAGATTGAAGTATAATTCCATGGAGCACAATTGTTGTAGGATATACACAAAATGAGTTTTCTTAATATCACATTGGATATTTGAGCAAATGTAATTGGTAGATATAAAGCCAAACTGTGCAATTCTCGACAGTGACAATACTTAATAAATATGCAGATGGCAAGTTTAAGTGATGTATCACCTTTTCACCAAGCAACATTTAATTTTTCAAAGCCCTATTATCTTTGTAGTAGTATTGCTATTTCCTAAGGAAATAAATAAATAAATAAGCATTGTGGGCTATGACTACCTTATCACTGATACAATAAAATTTCAACATCGATATACAAAATAAAAATTTGATTTTTTTAATCATTTGTAACTTATTACCATAGTAGACTTTATTCAGTAGAACGAATTGTATTGGTTGATGCTTTACTGTGTACCGGAGAAAAACTAACATTATTAATGTAATCAAGTTCAGATCAACGATTTAGATTTACAAAATATATTTCAATATTATGTGATTAACAAAAGTTAAGATCGTCAATAACAGATATGAATTATTTATCAATCTGAAGTATGTTAATAGGTTATTTCAGTTAAAAATGAATTGAGGATATTTAGTTTTTCAACTTGAGGTTCTCTTCTTAGGGTTATTCTCTTGTTTTTAAATTTTTAGCATATACATTGAACCTTGGTTGTACAACAATAACCACTTCAGCAACACTTTAAGCTATCGGTTGCAGCCTTTAAGAAGAAAATATATCGGTTGTGAGTGAAAGTTTGTTTTCAAGCATGGGGCGAGGAGTTTCAATTGTAGTGTAACACCCCTCCATTTTGTTCTTTTGATCGAACAGTGTTCGTTATGTATGTTTTGCTTTGTTAGCACGTTGGTTATAAACTTGATTACTATTGACCGCTAATTGTTAAGCATTGTAAACATTATGTTTTGATGTGATGGCACTTTAATCAGATGTTATTATTATTTCATATTATGGATTAAATTAGCATGTATGTGAATTATTGATGTTTATGCTTTGATTATATCAGTGATCATTAGATGTGTCAGTTAGCGATATTATATTGGTGAAGGGAATAGGATCACATCACTCGCATGCGAGCACCCTGTGATCGTGTGATTTTCTCTTCACGGTGTGTTTTAATATATATATATGCATGTGTCGACACTCGTATTGTGTGCAGGATGCAGGTACAGGACATTGACTCGACCTGGTTCCACAAGTCTAAGCATGTCCCTTGTCCAACAGAAAACGATTGGGAGATAGTAGCTAGGTTTTCTGTGTCGTGACATCATCTTGGCCATAGTGTGTCGTCGGGTTGTTAGTCAGTATAAGTTATTTTCTTTGTTTCCTCTTCTCTCCTTACTTGCGTATTTAAATTTGCAAGAAAAATGGTGTTTGTTTTATTTAATTGCTTTGTCAAAATAAATAAAGGAGTGCTAATTAATTAATTAGTTGGTTTAATTCAATCAATAAATAATCTAATCATGGATTGGATTTATTTATTGATAAATTAATTTAAAATGTTGTGTTAGCATTATTAAATTTTGAGATCAAATCAAAATAGAAATTGCCTTGCATTCCTTTTTGAAATAAAATTAAAAATGATTTTTAATGTAAATTGGTAAATTCAATTTTTTTGAAGAAAGAAAATTTAATTATCATTTGGGTTGCAAAAATAGATCTTTGTTTTAAATTAATAATGTGCAAATTACACTTGAAAATGGGAATTGTTTTATGAAATTGCAAAAATAAAATATCTTGTTTTAGCAATAAGTTTGGTGGGTGAGTCCATTTTAGGGGTTTGACAAATTTGGGGGAAAAAAAATTGCATAAGGTAATTCATTTTATTTTTGAATTTAATTTGAATTATGGTGGAGAATTGAAAATTGGAGAGCAAACTTGGAATGGATTTTTGGAAAGATTGATGCAAGGAAGATTGAAAGGGGTGAAGCTGAATTGGAAAGCAAAGACAAACCTCCATTGAAAGACTTAAAGCTTGGAGAAAACACAAGGTTCAATGTTTAAATTTTGTGCAATTCTTATTTTGAAAATCATTTAGAAGTTGTTCAAATTTTTAAAGGATTCAAAACTAGAAGAAAAACCCATCAAAAAACTCCATTCAAACTTGAATAAAAAATTCTCAAAAGATATTGTGAAAATTTAGTGAATTAAAATTTTATCATCAAACTTTGCAATAGAAAAAATTTGATCAAAACATGGTGTTTCAAATGGAAATTCTTGTGAAATTTTGTGTGCTTGTGATAGCCCTCATTTAAATTTGGGAAAGAATGGGAAATCTTCAAATAGCTGGGTTAAATTATATGTTTCAATGTTGTTTTATTTTTTTGTTCTGAGAATGAGCATTTGCCCAATTTGGGTATGAATTTTTTTTTATGTATTTATGGTTCTTTCAAGTGAAATTATAGGTATATATTTATATATATGTATATATACATATATACATATATATACATATATATATCCTATTCATTTTTTTTAAATCTTCTAAGAGAATTAAATCCGTGACTTTACATTTTGGTTTTTACCCAGAATCATCCTTTTTACCAGTCAAAAATTTCTCTCATTTCGAATGGCGAAATGAGTTTGTTTGTTGTGCGTAGTATTTGTGGGGGGGTTTCAACCCCTTAGCAACCCCATTGATGGCATCAGACGCCTATGAAGGCAGCGCCGACGCTGCCCACACAGGCCGCCGCCCCCATCAATGGGGGCTGCGTCCCCTGTTGGTGCATGGTGCGGCCCTAACTTTCTGCGTTGACCCTTATTT
Organism: Sequoia sempervirens; assembly: GCA_007258455.2. NCBI lineage: Eukaryota > Viridiplantae > Streptophyta > Pinopsida > Cupressales > Cupressaceae > Sequoia > Sequoia sempervirens. Next base: position 37,550 of record VDFB02154945.1, on the reverse strand, counting down.
AGGGTTTGAACCTTGTTTCATAGTATATATAAAATGTAAAATGTAAAATATATAATATATATTATATTATATATATTACATTTAATATATGTATGTATATTTATGTATTTCAAAAAAAAATTATTACTTATTATTATTTTTTTAAATTATTAAGACATAAAATATATTATTAATATATATATTTAATTTCATATTAAATATATATAATATATATATTATAATATATATTTATTTCATATTTTAAATAATTGTAATAAAGTACTATGATTTGATTTTAAATTCAAATTATTGAAGTTAATATTTAATATTAATTATATATATATAATATATGTAATAACATATACATCGAGTATATGTGTAATTACATAGATATTTTATATAAATATAATGATATTTAAAAATCATTATTATAAGTTATTTTGCAAAGAATATATGAGAAATCGGTTTGTAAGTAAATGATTTAATTGTGAAAGGGTTTATTTGTTTATTTATTTATTTTTCATCATTATGGGAGATTGTGCATTATGATTAAATGATTAGTTTAGATTATGTAATGGTTCACAATGTGTTAGAATACTCTCATGAGATTGTGCAAGAATATATTTTATTTAATTTGATTAAGTGCACTAATGCGTTGAGTGAATTGGATTTACGAAATCCTAATGTAGATTACTTTATATTGCTTGCAAAGCTTCCTTTCGTCGTGGGGTGTCTATTCTTGGTGGGGATTTGAGTCAGACCTATGTAAGTCTTCCAGATAGGATTTTCTATTATGTGTTTGGGGTTGCTAGCATGTCGGTCAACCTTGGTTTACCTTGGGTACTGCGTTAAATGTGTCCAGTTATAACTGTTTATCTTGGACGGGTTATGTTGAATTTATGTCATGATTGGGGATTCATTATCCCTAGGTTGCACTTGAGTACCCTTTGGTCATGGTGTTGTTCCACATGTTGTCTTAGAGAAGTGGCTTACATTGAGGGCTGGCACACAAAGTGGTTCCAGGAGATCTCATTGTAAGTTAGTTAATTCAGCGACAACTAAAACAAACTGATTAGTGGAATAGGTAGTATCACAACGTAAAAAGATTAATTTTTCCTCGCTCATGGACTCAAGGGCTTGTATAGACTTGGGATGAGACAAGAAGGCATGGAATGGCAAGATCATTATCTTGTCCTTACGAAAGATAACTGATTCCGCATTGGTTTGCATGAGGGGTCAGAAGTCGTTAGAGGTTTCCAGGATATCCCAAGATGGGGGTCGGGACCTAGGAAGATTTGTCAGGATATCCCATGCGACATTGTGATGACACTTCTCCTAAGTCAATAGTATGTTTGTATCTATGATGTATCATTTAATTAAACTCTAGAAGCATTGTAACCTTGGTGTCATGTGATGTCATTTTCGTATCTTTTTCAGTTGAGTCATGTTATGCCTATGTCTAGAGGTTGTTGGTCCTGAGCTAAAATCCTTGTTACTATCTCATACATAGCACAAGGGGGTGAGCCTTCAGGTATCACTTGGTTGGGTGGAACGTTTACCTTACTCCATTGTTTTTTTTGGCTCTTGCTCGTGTGAACGATGCTTTCATATTGGAGAGCTCATGGAATCCAGTTGCTACCTTGGTTCTTTTATGTTAGTCATTCTTGTATTATTTTTACCCCTCATTGTTATCGAGGTGGAAATTGTAATTAAGCTATCATGTTATTGATTTACCTCATTCTGGGAATGAGTGATGTAATTGCAATTGTAAAACTTCTATTATTGGTAACCATGAAGGATCTCATGGTCTTAAATGAAAATCTCATGTATGGAATGTATTTGCTTTAATTATTTAAGTGAATGTTGTTATGTTTAATTTCATGCATGTTGTTTTAATTTGTGATTCAAATTATCTTTGTCTTGTAACCTTAGGGGATTGTTGGATTTGTGTTGTAATCTTACATGTATTTGTAATTAAATGAAAAAAAAAATTGTGCATTTGTTTAATAGTTTGCAACTTCCCCTAGGGTTGCGTGGCAGGGCATTACACATGGTATTAGAGCCAGACTTAAACACTAGGTACTCTGGGATTATGATGAACCCATTAAGCTTTTAGTTGTGTGGGTTTTAATTGTGTGTTGTTCTTAATACCTTTTTGTGTTTGTGTAGGATTATTCCTCCCAGATGTGGAAGAGGTGGGGGTCGTAGACATGGCCATTTAGGCGGTCACATTGGGGAACAACAAGACCCACCGCCACATGTTCCACTTGTTTCTGACCATGAGGATCAATAGGCTTCTCAGAATATTTAGGGAGATGACAATCAGAATCTGGATCCACCCAGGATCGAGGACGCTCAGTTGCGTCAGTTGTTAGAGGAGACCCTTGCCCGCCTTGGGCCTAGGCAGGAGGTAGAGCCAGTGGTGGTTAGAGAGAGAGAGGTACCAGTTCAGTCTAATTCTGAGGTAGCAGCCTATATGAGGGACTTGCTTAGAGCACGACCACCCATTTTTGATGGATCAGGTAGGGGTTTGGAGGCAGAGACATGGCTCATTGACTTGACTAGGTGTTTTGCTATGCACCCATATAGTAGCAACACTCAAGATAGGTGCGCTATCATGCACTTGAGGGGATTTGCCTCCACTTGGTGGAGATTAGAGGAGTAGAAGCTCCATCTAGACATTGGTACAGTTTCTTGGGAGTTGTTCTTAGAGCGGTTTTGGGCTAGATTTATTTCTGAGTATTGGAGGCAGCATCGAGGGGATGATTTCCACAGCCTTCGACACATGACCATGTCAGTAGAATTGTATAAGCGTTGTTTCTACGAGCTCAAACAGTATGCGGGCATAGGAGATGATGAGGGTATGTTGGTACAACATTTTTTCAGGGGTTTAAATTCCCGTATCAGTGGTGGAGTGCGAGTTTTCGAACCCAAGACCATGGAGGTGGCATTCGACAAGGCCAGGCTCATTGAGGAGAACCTGGCGATGGCCTTAGGTGGTCATGTAGGAGTGTAGGTGGGCAGTGGTTCAGCAGTTGGGACTAGTGCTCAAGGAGGTCAGCCTCAAGGAGGTGCACCTTCTAGAGCTTAGTAGGGTCCATCTCAGAGTGGTTAGCAGTAGCAGTAGGGTTCCCAGGGGAAACAAAAGGGTTTCCAGCAGAGGCAGGGGGACAGGAGTTGGAGGCACATGAGACACTTCAACTCTAAGTAGCCAGTGCAGAGTTCTGATTCATCTTTTAGGGGTAGTGCGCAGCAGTCTAGCACACCACCTACAGGCAAGGGCTTCGGTAGAGGCACTGGATGTTTTGCATGTGGCCAACAGGGTCACATAGCGAGGATGTGTCCCAATAAGGGCACATCGGGTTTTTCTCAGGGACCAGCGGCGTCAGAGCCGACTGTAGGAGATGCATGCCATGGGCATTGAGTATTCGTAGTGGTTGACAACCGCTAGACAGAGCACCAGGGTATAGTTTTTGAGGCTTATGGTATGTTGAGGGGTAACCTAGTTTCTATTCTATTTGATTTTGGAGCATCTGATTCCTTTGTTTCTTCATATGTCGTGACGTGATGTAGACTAGATGCGGTAAAGCAAGTTGATAGGTGGTAGGTAGAGTTAGCTTCGGGTGCAAAATTTGCATCCCTTTCCCTTGTGCTAGAGTGTAGGTTAGAGGTTGGACCTCTCCAGACTACCTTGGACCTTCACGTTATTCCATTGGATTCTTATGATGTTGTCATAGGAATGGATTGGCTAGAGGCTCATAGTGCAGTCATTGATTATCGACATAAGTCGATTAGATGCATTGGGGCATCTGGTAGAGAGGTAGAGGTAGTGGGGGTCTAGAGGCCAATTTCCTTGAGGATCATCTTAGCTATACAGTTGAGAAGGTGTGTGTGGTAGGGTTGCCAATTGTTCGCTATTACAGTGGATGATTTGGATCTAGGAGGTGGAGAAGAGAAGGTCTCTCTTGATAGTCACCTCATCCTTCAGGAGTTTTCTGATGTCTTTCCAGACAAGATTCTAGGGATGCCTCCTCAAAGGGACATTGACTTCAAGATAGACTTGGTACCTGGATCAGAGCCCATTTCACAAGCTCCCTATCGTATGACTACCCAGGAGCTAAAAGAGCTTAGGTTGCAGCTTGAGGAATTGTTAGAGAAGGGTTTTATTCACCCTAGTGTTTCTCCATGGGGAGCACTTGTCATCTTGGTGAAGAAGGATGGTTCACTTCGGTTATGCATTGATTACCGACAGTTGAACAGAGTGACCATCAGAAATCAGTATCCTCTTCTTAGGATTGACGATCTATTCGATCAAATCAAGGGTGCTACCATCTTTTCGAAGATTGACCTCAAGTCAGGATATCATCAGCTTCGAATCTTCGAGTCAAATATTCATAAGACCGCGTTTCGAATGCGGTATGGTCACTATGAGTTCACAATTGTACCATTTGGTTTGATGAATGCACCCTCAATGTTCATGAGTCTTATGAATGGGGTATTTCATACATACCTAGACAGGTTTGTCCTTGTGTTCCTAGATGATATTTTGGTATACTCTAGGACAATGGAGGAACATGAGGAGCATTTACGACAGGTATTACAGTGCTTGCAAGATAATTAGCTATATGCTAACTTGTCGAAGTGTGAATTTTGCAGGACTGAGGTCCAATACCGTGGTCATGTGATCTTAGGGGAGGGTATTTCAGTGGATCCTGCAAAGATCCAAGTGATCTTAGATTGGCCTACACCCACGAATGTGGCAGAGATACGTAGTTTCATGGGGCTAGCAGGTTATTACAGGCGATTTGTGCAGGAATTTTTGAGGCTAGGGCATCCTATCACCTCCCTTCAGAGGAAAGAAAAGAGGTTTGAGTGGTCAGAGAAGTGTGAGGTATCCTTTTAGTGTCTTAAGGGGAAGTTGACCAGTGCACCTATACTTGCGATGCCGGATCCTATTGGGGACTTTGTAGTTTGTACAGATGCGTCCTTGGAGGGATTAGGTGCAGTATTCATGTAGGAGGGTCATGTCATTGCATATGAGTCACAGAAGTTCAAGGATCATGAGCTAAACTATCCTACCCACGATCTTGAGTTGGCGGTAGTGGTTCACGCATTTACAAGATGGAGGCACTTTCTTCTTGGGCATAGGTTTGAGCTGCATAGTGATCATAAGAGCCTTTAGTATATCTTCACGTAGCCCAACCTTAATGCTAGGCAAAGGCATTGGATGGAGTTTCTCTGTGAATATGACTTCGAGGTGAAGTATATCCAAGGGAAGGAGAATGTGGTTGTAGATGCCCTTAGTAGGTGAAGGCATGAGATATCTGAGTTGACTCTTATTGTTGATTTGTGAAGTCAAATTCTTTATGCCCTCCTAGCTGATAGTTGGTATTAGGATGTTAGGTCGGTAATAGAGGCATGAAGACCCCTTGAGGGTAGATATTCAAGATACTCTCTCGATGCTGATGAGATCTTGAGACACACGGGACACATATGTGTTCCCCCATCATGTGAGCTTCACACTTTGGTCATGACTGAAGCACATCGTGCACCTTATTCAGCCCATCCAGGGGTGAAGAAGATGTATGCAAATTTGAATCAATTATATTTTTGGCTAGGGATGAAGCGAGATATTGTGGATTTTGTGTCGAGATGTATTTAGTGTCAGCGGGTGAAGGTCGAACACCAACATCCAGTAGGGCTTTTGCAGTCGCATTTAGTACCAGAGTGGAAATGGGATATAATCTCATTGGATTTCATTGTTGGTTTACCCAACTCTTTGAGATGGCATGATGCAATTATGGTGATAGTGGATAGGTTGACGAAGGTAGCACACTTCTCACCTATGCGCTCTTCCTATACTACATTGTTCATAGCTAGAGTGTTCATGGAGGATATAGTGAGGTTACATGGTATTCTGCGTCAGATTATCTCTGACAGGGATCCATTGTTCACCTCAACTCTATGGACATCATTACAGCATGCGATGGGAACACAGTTGAACTTTAGTTTAGCTTACCACCCAGAGACAGATGGACAAACTAAGAGGGTCAATCAGATCCTCGAAGACATGTTGCGTATGTATGTGATGGACTAGTAGACACGATGGGAGGACTATCTTTATTTGGTAGAGTTTGCCTATAATAATGGCTTTCAGAGTTCTATCGGCATGGCTCCATTCCAGGCATTGTATGGGTGACCATGTCGCACTCCCTTGAGTTGGGATCGACTAGAGGACAGAGTAACTTTGGGTCCTGAAATGTTGCAGGATATGGAGTAGTAGGTGGATAGGATTAGAGAGAAATTGGTGGCAGCACAGGATAGGCAGAAGAAGTATGCAGATGCACATAGAGTGGATCGTCAATTTTTCGTAGGTGATATAGTCTTCTTGCGTGTGTGTCCACGAAAGAGTCCAATATATTATGGAAAAGGATCTAAGTTGGTGCCTCGCTTTGTTGGACCCTTCGAGATTCTCAAGAAGATTGGTCCTATTGCTTATTGTCTTGCTTTACCGCCCAGTCTCTCACATGTGCATGACGTATTTCATGTATCAGTTCTTCGGCTGTACCATCCAGAAATTTCTCATGTCCTTGATTGGAATGCTTTGCAGGTAGAGGACGGGTAGCTGGATTTGGAGCTCGTGGTCGTGGTGGAGCGCAGAACACTCACTCTTTGAGGGCGAGATATTGATCAGGTTAGGATCCAGTGGGATCCTAGGGATGACACATCATCCACTTGGGAAGATGTAGCTAGGATGAGGGAACTTTATCCCTATTTGTTTGCAGGCTTCCAGGAGTAAGCTTGACCCTAGGGGGGGAGGATGTAACACCTCTCCATTTTGTTCTTTTGATCAAACAGTGTTCGTTATGTATGTTTTGCTTTGTTAGCCATGGTTGGTTATAAACTTGATTACTATTGACCGCTAATTGTTAAGCATTGTAAACATTATGGTTTGATGTGATGGCACTTTAATCAGATGTTATTATTATTTCATATTATGGATTAAATTAGCATGTATGTGAATTATTGATGTTTATGCTTTGATTATATCAGTGATGATTAGATGCGTCAGTTAGCAATATTGTATTGGTGAAGGGGATGGGATCACATCACTTGCATGTGAGTGCCCTGTGATCCCACAATTTTCTCTTCACGGTGTGTTTTAATATATATATGCATGTGTCGACACTCGTATTGTGTGCAGGATGTAGGTACAGGACATCGACTCGACCTAGTTCCACAGGTCTAAGCATGTCCCTTGTCCAACGGAAAATGATTGGGAGATAGTAGCTAGGTTTTCTATGTCGTGACATCACCCTAGCCATAGTGTGTCACCGGGTTGTTAGTTGGGATAAGTTATTTTCTTTGTTGCCTCTTCTCTCCTTACTTGCGTATTTAAATTTGCAAGAAATATGGTGTTTGTTTTATTTAATTTCTTTGTCAAAATAAATAAAGGAGTGCTCATTAATTAATTAGTTGGTTTAATTCAATCAATAAATAATCTAATCATGGATTAGATTTATTTATTGATAAATTAAATTAAAATGTTGTGTTAGCATTATTAAATTTTGAGATCAAATCAAAATAGAAATTGCCTTGCATTCCTTTTTGAAATAAAATTAAAAATGATTTTTAATGTAAATTGGTAAATTCAATTTTGTTGAAGAAAGAAAATTTAATTATCATTTGGGTTGCAAAAATAGATCTTTGTTTTAAATTAATATTGTGCAAATTACACTTGGAAATGGAAATTGTTTTATGAAATTGCAAAAATAAAATATCTTGTTTTAGTAATAAGTTTGGTGGGTAAGTCCATTTTAGGGGTTTGACAAATTTGGAGGAAAGAAAATTGCATAAGGTAATTCATTTTATTTTTGAATTTAATTTGAATTATGGTGGAGAATTGAAAATTGGAGAGCAAGCTTGGATTGGATTTTTGGAAAGATTGATGCAAGGAAGATTGAAAGGGGTGAAGTTGAATTGGAAAGCAAAGACAAACCTCCATTGAAAGACTTCAAGCTTGGAGAAAACAAAAGGTTCAATGTTTAAATTTTGTGCAATTCTTATTTTGAAAATCATTTAGAAGTTGTTCAAATTTTTAAAGGATTCAAAACTATGAATTAGAAGAAAAACCCATCAAAAAACTCCATTCAAACTTGAATAAAAAATTCTCAAAAGATATTGTGAAAATTTAGTGAATTAAAATTTTATCATCAAACTTTGCAACAGAAAAAATTTGATCAAAACATGGTGTTTCAAATGGAAATTCTTGTGAAATTTTGTGTGCTTGTGATGGCCCTAATTTAAATTTGGGAAAGAATGGGAAATATTCAAATAGTTGGGTTAAATTATAAGTTTCAATGTTGTTTTATTTTTTTGTTCTGAGAATGAGCATTTGCCCAATCTCGGTATGAATTTTTTTTTATATATTTATGGTTCTTTCAAGTGAAATTATAGGTATATATTTATATATATGTATATATATACATACCCAATGGTATATATACATATATATTAATATATATATATATCATATTCATTTTTTTAAATATCTTCTAAGAGAATTAAATCCATGACTTTATATTCTGGGTTTTACCCATAATCATCCTTTTTACCAGTCAAAAATTTCTCTCATTTCGAATGGCAAAATGAGTTTGTTTGTTGTGCGTAGTATTTGTGGGGGGGTTTCAACCCCTTGGCAACCCCATTGATGGCGTCGGACACCTGTGAAGGCAGCTCCGATGCTGCCCACACAGGCCACCGCCCCCATCAATGGGGGCTCTGTCCCCTGTTGGTGCAGGGCACGGCCCTAACTTTATGCATTGACCCTTATTTAGGGTTTGAACCTTGTTTCATAATATATATAAAATGTAAAATATATAATATATATTATATTATATATATTACATTTAATATATATGTATATTTATTTATTTCAAAAAAAAATTATTACTTTTTTTTTTAATTATTAAGATTTTAAATATATTATTAATATATTTATATATATATATTATATATATATATTTAATTTCATATTAAATATATATAATATATATATTATAATATATATTTATTTCATATTTTAAATAATTGTAGCAAAGTACTATGATTTAATTTTAAATTCAAATTATTGAAGTTAATATTTAATATTAATTATATATATATATAAAATATATGTAATAACATATACATCAAGTATATGTGTAATTACATAGATATTTTATATAAATATAATGATATTTAAAAATCATTATTATAAGTTATTTTGCAAAGAATATATGAGAAATCGGTTTGTAAGTAAATGATTTAATTGTGAAAGGGTTTATTTGTTTATTTATTTATTTTTCATCATTATGGGAGATTGTGCATTATGATTAAATGATTAGTTTCGATTACATAATGGTTCACAATGTGTTAGACTACTCTCATGAGATTGTGCAAGAATATATTTTATTTAATTTGATTAAGTGCACTAATGCATTGAGTGAATTGGATTTACGAAATCCTAATGTAGATTACTTTATATTGCTTGCAAACCTTCCTTTCGTCGTGGGGCGTCTATTCTTGGTGGGGATTTGAGTCAGACCTATGTAAGTCTTCCAAATAGGATTTTCTATTATGTGTTTGGGGTTGCTAGCATGTCGGTCAACCTTGGTTTACCTTGGGTAGTGCGTTAAATGTGTCCAGTTATAACTGTTTATCTTGGATGGGTTATGTTGACTTTATGTCATGATTGGGGATTCATTATCCCTAGGTTGCACTTGAGTACCCTTTGGTCATGGTGTTGTTCCACATGTTGTCTTAGAGAAGTGGCTTACATTGAGGGCCAGCACACAAAGTGGTGCCAGGAGATCTCATTGTAAGTTAGTTAATTCAGCGATAACTAAAACAAACTGATTAGTGGAATAGGTAGTATCACAACGTAAAAAGATTAATTTTTCCTCGCTCATGGACTCAAGGGCTTGTATAGACTTGGGATGAGATGAGAAAGCCTGGAATGGCAAGATCATTATCTTGTCCTTACGAAAGATAACTGATTCCACATTGGTTTGCATGAGGGGCCGGAAGTCGTTAGAGGTTTCTAGGATATCTCGAGATGGGAGCTAGGACCTAGGAAGACTTGCCAGGATGTCCCATGCGACATTGTGATGACACTTCTCCTAAGTCAACAGTATGTCTGTATCCATGATGTATCATTTAATTAAACTCTAGAAGCATTGTAACCTTGGTGTCATGTGATGTCATGTTCGTATCTTTTTCAGTTGAGTCATGTTATGCCTATGTCTAGAGGTTGTTGGTCCTGACCTGAAATCCTTATTACTATCTCCTAGCATGGGGGGTGAGCCTTTGGGTATCACTTGGTTGTGTGGAACATGCACCTTACTCCGTTGTTTTCTTTTGGCTCTTTCTCGTGTGAACGAGGTTTTCATATTGGAGAGCTCATGGAATCCAGTTGCTACCTTGGTTCTTTTATGTTAGTCATTCTTGTATTATTTTTACCCCTCATTGTTATCGAGGTGGAAATTGTAATTAAGCTATCATGTTATTGATTTACCTCATTATGGGAATGAGTGATGTAATTGTAATTGTAAAACTTCTATTATTGGTAACCATGAAGGATCTCATGGTCTTAAATGAAAATCTCATGTATTGAGTGTATGTGCTTTAATTATTTAAGTGAATGTTGTTATGTTTCATTTCATGCATATTGTTTTAATTTGTGATTCAAATAATCTTTGTCTCATAACCTTAGGGGATTGTTGGCTTTGTGTTGTAATCTTACATGTATTTGTAATTAAACAAAAAAAAAAAAAAGTTGTGCATTTGTTTAGTAGTTTGCAACTTCCCTTAGGGTTGTGTGCAGGGGCATTACATGTAGGCCTGAAAGTTATTTTTTCTACATGATACAACTTTTCCTTCATTTAACAAATAATTAACAGAATTGTTTTACGGTTGCGTATAGATTTCAAAAAAGTAAAATTTGCTGAAACTATGGCAAGTGATTTACCTCAAGATTCTTCACAAATTGTGCCGTGTTGTCAATGATGCCAATGAGAAAAAATGGGCAGAGTTTGTAGGAAAAATTTATAAAATCCTACCACGGAAAAATGTTTTTAAAATTCAAGACGAATTGAAACCTATCTCCCTTTAATTTTTGCTTCAATCTATTTACAGTAAATGATAGTAGATCTGAAAATATCAGAGTTTGAGGGCGACTAAAGTTTAATTTGATTTGGAGATTGGTGAGCCTTTTTGGCTCAAGGAGATTTTTTGACATGAAAATTCCAATGTGAAACAATTTTGGTGGGATGTACCCATAATATATAGCCTATCGGCTAATGAAGAGGGAATAAGTTTAGACTAAAGACATTTGACGAAAGGGAGTAGGGGAGAGGGGTCAATATTACAGGGTTCAATTGTTGTTATAACACTTGTGCTTATAATATTCAGTCTTACCACATATTTATACTATATAGTGGTAATAAATAGTCCACTTTAAATAAAATAAAAAAAAGTTGGTCAAGATGGACTCATGCTTGAATACATGAGAATCTATGAATGTTATATATAAAAAATACATTAGAGTATATATAAAAATATACAAGTGAAACAAATAATTTTTAAATGTCTCAAATAAAATATCATAACTATACAATACAAGTGTATCATTTCTAAAATAAAATGTGCATTTAATAAAATAAGACACACATTTAAACAAGTATTGTTATCATAGTGAGAAAATATTGTTCTTATGCGCACAACTATTGGGGTAGCAATGTATAAGCACTAGAGTATTTCATATTAATAGTTTTCCCTATCACAAATATAAAAGGTGAGCATAATAAATACCTTGATTTTCATAAAGTTTTAGTGTTCAACTATTGGTCTAGTTTTGTTTGATATAAGTTGTAACTTTTTAAATAATCATGTGTTGCTTTTATAACAACAAATAGTTTTTTTGTGTTCAACTACGATCCATTTGTGTTGGATATAAAAGTTGGAGATAATAAAGTTTTATGGTTATGAATAGATATTTCTTCCAATTAGGTTACATATATTTATATTTCAAATAAAAATATAATATTTTACAAGCAACACATGATATATTTTTGTTTAATTATTCGGGGTACCATGATTGAGTTTCAGTTAAATCTTTAAAAAATCAAAATTTGGACACTTGTCATAGATATGTTGATGTGGCAAGTTGTGTGATGACTCACACCTCCAAACCTTAGTTATAGATAGATAAGAGGCTAGCCCATATTTCAAAAAAAATGGAGGTCCTAAGATATTCCATGCAACTACTACATGCTCACAAAGTTAGCCAACATGACTACTAACCCATCTCCCATAGTAGTAGCTCAAACTTTCCTACTTAGTGACAACTTCTAAACATTTCGATTTATTTGATTTATTTTAAAAGTGTAAATTTAGCTAACTAATTTTTAATATATTAGTAAAGTTAAATGAATTACAAATAAATTATAAAAATAAATCTTATTAAATAAAATATTTTACATAAAATAAAATTAAAATTTTACATTAAAAATAATATGTAAAAATATAGTTTCCCGTGGTACCGGAGGGCGTGTCGTGCCAGCGCCGCCGGTCACGTTAAAAATTTTACAGTAGTAGTTTATAGGTATGCTGCAGATTCCTGAGTCTAAAAAAAAAAAAAAAATATGTAAAAATATAGTTATTAATATTATTTCTTAAAAAAAAAAAATTATAAATATCTCAACATTTATTTAAAAAACTTATGATTATAAATAAATTATTTCTTAAAATATTCTAATCAAAATATTATATTTTATATAATTATATTTATTTTGATTATAAATTAGTACTAAACCTATTGTGTTGTTTAACTACAAAAAAGTTGACACACTTTTAATTTGATGGGAATTACAATTGACAAATTAATTTTAAATATTTTTTGTATATTGCATTTATTGATTTCATAGCTTAGGGTAAATGAAAGGAATAAGAGAGCTTTCTTCCACTACTTAAGCTCCACCTCTTTAATGTAAATGAACACACTAATCTATATAAAAAATTGAGAAAAATGAGATTTCCCATGGGGGCCTACATTGGACGTAATAAACCATTTGATTAAGGACTTGAAAATTGACCTTCAAGACCTCTTAAATGTACCCATTGCAAGCAAAAGTGTGATTGCTAGTAGATACTTCATTGTAGGACATGTAAACAATACAATTTTTTTTTTTAATGTGTGATTTTAATGTCACTTGCATGGAAGCATTTTTTTCTGGTTTAGTTTTTTATTAGCCACTATGGTCCATCTTTCTTTCTTTAGAAACACTCTCCTCACTTTGTATTCATTTAGTTGAGAGAAAGTTCTCATTTATAGTTGTCCCCCATAAATAACAATTTAATCTTGAGATTGTTTCCACAAAGAGGGATCCACTGCATCCTCCTCCATTTGTTCCTTTATCATCCCATTCAACAATGTTGGGTTACTTGGAGCTAAATTTAAATATCCTCGCACAATGTAATCTTGATGTGTGGCATTCAACCACCAATTTATATGTTTCTCATAATATAGGGAATCTCCTCACCTAATAGTAAACATATTTTAGTAGGAAAGCCCAAAGATAAGTCAAATCTACCAAAATACACACATTAGAAGTGAGTGTGGACCTTAGGGTTTTTAGAGAGATGAAAATAAAATTACCTAGAAAATTTCCAATACCCTCCAATGTTGATGAGAGCTAGAAATGCATGGTGGATTGGGAAATCTTACCCAAATAGGTGCTACCATAAAATTCTCCATTAAGGATTTAAGTAGGATTTAAATTCTAGGAACCAAGGCTTCTTAAAAATTTAGGCATTGTCATAAGAGAAACAACACTTCTCCAAAATCCTACATTTGTCCTCTAAAGTAAAACAAAAACAAAAATCCCTTTTGCACAAGGATAAAAGGCTACTATTTCTACAAGCAAAGAGTTCCACTAAGAAGATACCCTTTTTTTAAACTCTAGAAGACCTGACCAAAAATTATTAAATCAACATATTAGTGCCATTTCTACATAATGCTCATTATCCTCTTATACATCTTTCCCCAACACTAAAATAAACATTTTTTCCATTGTCTTTATCACCCCAAATCCCCCTCATTTATCTTAGACCTATAAATTATCTTTCTTGAGCCAAAGCTTCCTTTTCCCAAGTTTCTAAATGCTTAAACTCTCCAACCATTTTAGAGAAAGAATAAAGTAAAGGGCTAACATCGCCCTTAACCCCAACTTTGACATTCTTCTTCTCCCCATCCATATTTTTCTTTGATATCAACACCTTTTTTAGGGTGTGTTGTAGAAGCAAACTTCATCTCTTTAGCATGAAACCCTATGAATATATTAAACACTTATTTTTACTTATTAACTTGATTATGAGTTTGAGCCTAATTGCAAGAATAAAATTACCTTTGTTATTTTTTAAAAAAATAAGGTAATTATAATTGTAAGGAAGTAAACACTTGCTCTTTTATTGGTGAAAAAAACATATTTACCATTTTTCATATTCTTTTTGGATTTACTTTGGAGTGGTTACTCTATGCAATAACAAGTGTAAAAATGGTGTTTTTTCAATTGAAATTGGATTACACATAATATTAATCGTATCTATTTCTAAAGAATGATCAACAATAATAATCTTATCTATTTCTAAAGAATGATCAACACAATCATAATCTTATCTATTCCTATTTTTATTTATTCCCTAACCCCTACTCTCCTCAATAAGGGATATTAAAAGTAGCAACACCTTATTTAGATCATGCCCCAAAAGCATACTTTGTCTCTTAAGCATAGAACCCTATGAATAAAAGCATAAATTATAGAATATTACCAAATCCTTACTCATTTGATTATGTACCCTAATTTGATTGACCTCTTCTTTCTATATAGGAAAATCCTTATTCATTTACTTAGTATTTTCCTTGGACCCCTTACCTCATCCATCCCATCTCTTGGTAACCAAGGGATAAATCCAACACCAAACATCTGAGGGGACAATAGGGACTAAATATTTGTCATAAGCGATGTAGCCAAGAAAAATGAATAATTTTTGAATCCACGGTTGGTTCCTACTAATGTTAGATACTAACATTTACAATTTAATATGTCCATTCTCAAGAATTATAAAAAAAGTGGTCTAAATTTCATTTTGAACCACTAATCATGAATTATATGTTTTGATTCATTGGAAAAAATCAAAATGCTTGAAGCAACCATTAGTGAATTTCAAAAGATATAATTTCATATATCTAATATTATATGGTGAGCTCCAAGATTATAATAAAAATTGATATTGCAATTTAGGCCTATGTATGAAAAAGCTTATCAATATTATTATAATGTTCAAACACACCCATTTTGGTACCAATGAGTTTTTATGATTGAACCAACAAAATATCGATTACCATTCTTTCCTTCTCGAGTTCTAGTGTCACTATTCATTAATTACATATTTTAGCTTTAGCCTAATCAATTGATTTTTTATAATCTTAGTTTGTTTTGTAACTTAATACTATTTTAATATATTATTCCCATTGACCTACTTTGACCACTCCCAAAGATTAATATGATGAATTTATGTCTTATGTTATTTATAATCAAATCACATCCTTTGACTTTTTCTCTAGATGAAATACATTAAATGGCATTTAAAATCAAAGCCATGGCTACAATGACATATGTTGTTTATCCAAGTGAAACGCAAAAAAGGGTCCAAACTATTTTGAGTAGTTTCCATTGCTATGATGGTAAATTGAATGCACAAGACACAATTATCCCAATTCATACTCAAATGATATAACCAATGAATACAATTTGCAATCAATCTAAACATTGAGTGTCAAATTTTAATTAAATATTTATCTTGGGTGTATGAGAAAATTAAAACAAAAAGATTCAACACTAAACATAACTCTCTCAATTCTTCTCAATTATTGCTGATGATAGGTTATGGAGCTAACTCAAATTGTCTGAACTAAGACTTGGATTATAATGTATAATAGGATCAAGAAAATTTGACCCAACAAATAAGCACATAGAAACCTCCATTCTTTGGTCTATTATTCTTTCAATTAGAAAATAAAATTTTGGTCATTCATAGTTAGCTTGTTTCTAGAGATATTTTAAAAATTTGTGTTCAAAAACTAAATTGTTCACATTATAGTGAATGCTAAGAGCCAAAAAATTCATCAATAGGAAAATATGAATGTTGTAATAAATTTGGCAATTGGTGAAATGTTGTAGTAAACATACTCTTGATATTGATCTTCAATTCACTACAATTTATCAAATCATTGTTTGTCCAATTATCTTTGACAACTTCGTTTATCTATAAATATTCTCTTACACAATAATCATTATATTCAACTATATTTATATACACTATGGGCAATGATTTATGGTGGTTGTAGAGAAAGTATGAACGCATAAAAAATGTCTACTGACATTGAACAATCTACATTCACTCTAGTAGATGAAATATCTATTATATATCAATGATGCTATTAAATTTCATTTTCAAATATTTTATCCAATATTTAGCAAAATACTTTAAATAACCAATATTCTAATGCATAGATTCATTCTCAATAGTTTGGAGTGCGTTCTTGATGTTTTTGGAAATGATACTTTTAACTACATAAGTGAAACCTAGAATAACATGCGACTTCCTAATTAATGACAACAATGACAATTGATATTGATAAAAAGAAAACATAATTATTTGGTGGAAGATGATATTTACCACCTAATTATAATATTTATCATATCTAAAACTTATTTTGATGTAAGACAATTTTGAACATCATACAACTTTTTGAATAAAATCTCACACGAATAAACCTATAAATAAATAATTAAATCTAATGAAATACACATTTCTATTCAAACTCTTATCTATTCCAATTCATATCTAAAACTAACAATCACACCTTGGTGTGTAATGGGTATGCCAAAGGGGTGTGGAATGTCGATTTTGAAAATTTGTAGTCTATAAGTTGCATATATTTGTGTAGTACATGAAGTCAATTGGTAGGACATTTAGGAGGATAAAATTTAAAAATCAAAAACATTTTTTTTACAAATAATTGAATATATTTATTCTTTTTTATGTATGTGCAAGTGATATTGCAAATGAATCATATTGAATGAATAATGAATACGTAGAATATATATATCAAAGGGAAAACATTTTGTAAATTGCATTATTCAATTAAAAATGAAAAACATGGCTCCATTTCCATTTACATCTCCATCTCTATCTCTATCTTCCTCGTCATCTTTATCCCATATCTTTATTCCCCCCCTCTCTCTCTATATCTCTATCTCTCCTTTTCTCTCCCTCTTTCCCTAATGCAAACATAACATGAGCCTATTGGTAATGGAGCCTAATTATCTTCTTGATTCAGAGGTTTCTTTTAAGTGGATGCATAGTTGATTTGAACCTATCACTTCTCCATTGAGACTGTACAAACAACATCATTTGCTAAATGACCTACACATTATATTTATGATTATTTGTTATATATAATATATACTATTAAATATAAATATAATATATATTTTGTTTATAACATAAATAACAAATATATAAAAATTAAACATATAACACAATTAGTATGCTATAATAATAATGTCAAAATATATATTTAATACTATATATTATTTCAATACTTTTTAAAATATAACTCCTTTTTATAAATTATATTAATAACATATTTATTGCAAACAATTTGTACATATGCAATAATATTTATTTTACATATAAAATTTCAAATTATAAATATCAAATTGAAACCTTATATATATATAAAAACTTTTAATATATTTTTTATGGACTAAGTATCCTAACTAAAACCATTAAAAGTAAAGAGTACATGAAAGTAGCTATTTAAAATTAACTTCAATTTTTTGTGATGAATAATGAATATTCAAACTGTGTTTCTTGTTCGAGGTACTTGTATTTTCAGTAATTTAGACATGGTCATTGATTATATTATCATTATTTCATTTCTAGGTTAACTCTTAGAAAGAAGAATAATAATTTTTAAAATGTTTTTAGTTTAGAAAATGACACCTCCAAACGAAATTGAAAATAAAGAATATGTATGTTCCTATGAAAGGTAATAGGAAAAACAATAATATTATTTTGTGAAATTATCTACCCAAATATGTTTTTTAGAAAACAAAAGAAGCATAACCATCATTCCTTGAACATAGAGTTCACTACAATCTAAACCTTTAAATTGGAACCAAGAGTTTGAATTGTAGTAGAGGATGTTAGACATTCCAAACTTTTCTTATTTTAGCTACTTCAGTTATATTTTTTTTAAGCATTGATTATAATAATCAATTAATTCCTAGGTTAATTTTCAAGGAAGAAGAAGAAAACTTTCAAAAAAATTACCGATCTAAGAAATGATACATCCCAAAAAAATTCAAAAAAATAGAAATATTTTGTATATGCTTATGAAATAGGCTATATATTTGAAGTATTTAATAAAGTAACAATAGAAATAACAAATACAAAAAATACTTCAAACTATTTAAATGCATCATTCAACACATAATATATGACAAATATTTAGTTGTATCAATAAATAAGTGATAGTATGAACTTTTTTATGTCAGGACAATTATATTTTTCTTTTCTTACTATCTTATTTTGATGATGGATCATAGTGTGATTCTAAACATTGATGAAGAAAAAGATTTACATATTCTAATTCAAAAAAAATATTAATAGTAGTTTTATAGTAACAAAACATTAAACAATTATATAATAACTTTTATAAATCAACAGCCTCATAAATTAAGTTTTATCTAAATTATCATCCTTACATGTATTTCTTTTGTGAATGCTAAAGAAATCTCTCTTGATCTTTACCATAATGACCAATATACATTTATGAAATTACAACAAAAAAAAAACTTGGATTAAATTTACCATGATCTTACTCAAAACATAATTTTTTTTAAAATGGACATTAAAGATCACCCTTAGATCACAAACCAAATCCATGTTTACAATCTCAAAAATTAAATTTTAATGCTTTCACCAATGTTTGATTAGAAAAATGCACTAAATAATCAAATATTGAAATATAGATGTACAAAATATTAGATTTTTAGGTGTGACGATTTTACTGTAAGGATTTTTCTAAAATTTTCTATCCTCCTCATTAGGTATCACTAAAGTTAGTTTCTCTGCAAGTTTGATGTCTTCCCAATTATCTTCTCATCATTAATAACAATTGGGTCAACGTCGTTTTAAAAAATGTAGATTCCATATGCCCCAATACTCCTGAAAAATTAGAATAACTCTACTTATTACAATGTGTTACAAGGTTTGTGAAGAAGAATCTGATAAAGTTTAACATATAAAATAGTTGTGCCAACCATTGCATTTACATCATCAAGAGTAAGTAGTTGGTCTCCTTCCAACAGAAAAATTAATTTTAAAATTTAATAAAATTGAAACTCCATATGTCAATAGGCACTTATACAACTGTCTTAATTTTACTTCATTGCTATCGATGCACTTGCATGTGGTCGAGCTCTCCAATGGATGATGGGTGAACAAAGAAGTAGACAAGGGTAGAGAACGTGGAGATTGAAGCTGCATACTTTCAAAGGACACCAACATTGCTTCCAATAGAGTCCTCCTGTGTGTTTTCATTATGCGCCTTACACTGTGCTCTCTTAACCCTCTATA
Source organism: Sequoia sempervirens (assembly GCA_007258455.2). Classification (NCBI taxonomy): domain Eukaryota; kingdom Viridiplantae; phylum Streptophyta; class Pinopsida; order Cupressales; family Cupressaceae; genus Sequoia; species Sequoia sempervirens. The sequence continues at coordinate 17,822 of VDFB02154945.1, read as the reverse complement.
TTTGTTCAATAATGTTGTATCATCACTATGTAGAATGTTTAGTAAACTATCACAAGCAATTTATGAAAATAGATGAGGCTTACTAAGAATGCACTGTTTCATCATCACGACTGGGAATCATGCTTTTCACAAAAGATGCTTGCAACCAGAAACCAAACTGATCTTTTATGCTGATTTAATATTTTTTGACCAGAAAATCTAAGTTTCATCTCCAATATAGCGGTCCGCCTACGTGCCTTCGAGCCTGAGGGACGGCATCGACCTCTCTGGCAACACCATGCGATGGAGAAACGATGAGAATTCTACTAAGGTTATGAATCTTTCCAAGGACACAAGGGATGTCGGGACCTGCACAAGTTCTTCAAGTTATTTGGGCACATCACACATGTGTATGTGGCAATGGACCAGGAGACGGGAGTTAGAAGAGGCTTTGGTTTGGTTACTTTCATCAACAAGGACGCCTAGAGAGCTATCAACAATGGTTATGGTTATGAAAACCTCATTCTCAGAGTCGAGTAGGCCAGCCCTAGATAGACATGAGATCAGGCGTCTTCAGGAACTCAGGACTAGTTTTTCCCTGCACTCTTGGGAAGAGGAAGGTAATTTTTCCTTGCACTCTTGGGAAGAGGAAGGTAATGGAAGCGACGGTTGAAAATCTGGGATGCATCCCTGACGAATGAGCAAATGTGGGATCTTAATGATTTGTCATTTGATATGTATGGGCCCAGCTTAAACGTCACATACTAAGCGTTTGACCTGCTTAGGTGGCTGTTGTGGGGTGCGCTTCACCTGTCCTGCTTCCGTTCGTCGTTCCATTCACCGTTAGTCCTCTGCAGTTAAGTGGATGCCAGTAAATTCAATATTTTTAAATTGTTCTCATGCCTACCTGCGCTAAGAAGTTTTTGGTGATGTCGGTTAAAGTCTGCGCTGCGCTAGCACCATTTCACTGGTTTCCAACCCGATCAGTTTTCATTAGCTAGATACCACAGTTGGATGTGCTCTGGTAGACATGCATGCAAAATCAGGAAGCACGTCAACTATTTGATAGGATGCCTCAAAGAAATGTGGTCTCATGGAATGATTTGATTACAGGATACACACAAAATGCGTTTGTTGAAAAGGGTTCAGAAACTTTCTATTAAATGTAACTTGCAGGTATAAAGCCGAACTCTTCCATCTTTGCCAGCATCCTCCCTGCCTGTGCTAAAATGGGAGCTCTAGAACAAGGTATGGAAATCCATAGCAGGATAAAGGAATCTTGTCAGATGCCACTGCTACTACATGGTAGACATGTATGCAAAATGTGGAAGCATAGACAAGGCAGGGGAACTGTTTGAAAAAATGCCTCCAAGAAATTTGTTCCCATGGAATGCCCTGATAGCAGAATATTCACAAAATGGGTTTGTTGAAAAGGCTTTAGAAACTTTCAAGCAAATGTAATTTGCAAGTGTAATGCTAGTCTCTACAACCTTTGTCGGCGTCCTCGCAGCTTGTGTCGAATGGGAGATTTGGAATGGGGTCTGGACATCCATCAAAGCATAAGTTATGGAAGAATTTTGTCAGATGTAATAGTTGTAACAGATCCAGTAGACATGTATGAAAAGTGTGGAAGCATACACAAGGCAGGTGAACTGTTTTACAATGTGCCTCAAAGAAATTTTGCACAAAATGAATTTCTTGATAAAGATTTAGAAATTTTAAGCAAATGAAATTGGTCAAATATTATTGTTGGAAATGCTCTATAGTAAACATGTATGGAAAATGTGGAATCATAGACAAGGCATGGGAACTGTTCAACAAAATGCCTCGGAGAAATATGGTCTTGCCAAATGAGATGTTTGTAGGATAAGTACAAAATGGATTTTGGGAAGATGCTCTCAAAATGTTTGAATTAATAAAGTATTCAGGAGCACATCTTAACATTATGGGTATGCAACCATTCAGATTTAGTGGATGAGGTTTGTATATATATGTTCAATTACACAAGTAATTATGATTGCATTAGATCTATAATTGATCGTTGTGTGCATGGTTGAGCTTCTTGCATATGCGGAGTATCTTGAGGACACCTTAGACTTTATCATTAAGATACCAATAACTTGTGGTAGTTGTGTGGATGTGTTTTCTTGGTGGTTGCAAATCATATACAAAAATTTGTTTAGGAGTATTTATAGTGATGTTTCTTTTTTATTTGGATCTTAAAAATGTTGGGACTTATGTTCTTCTCTCAAACATCTATGCAGATGTGGGCATGTGGTGTGCGGTTCAAAAGATAAGGAGATTGATAAATGGTAAAAGAATTAAAAAGATCCATAGATATAGTTGGTTTGAAAGCCATGAAATGGTGTGTGCTTTATGTGTAGAGGATAGATCACATCCACAAAGATATGATATCTATGCAAGTTGGAGAGATAAGCTTAGGAGATGAAGGTAGCAAGGTATTCCCCAAATTTGAGACAATTACTTGGTGATGTGGAAAAGGAGAGAAAATAATTATTTCTCTGCCACCATAGTGAAAAGTTGGCAATTGCTTTTGGTTTGTTAGATGCACCCCTAGAACAACATTTTGTAGTTGTTAAAAACCTTTCATATGTTTTGATTGCCACACTACAACGAAATTTATCTCCAAGATTGTTGCAAGAAAAATTGTTGGGAGAGATGTGAAGTGTTTTCATCATTTTAAATAGAAAAAATGTTCTTGTGGAAATTATTGGTTATGCCAAATGAATTAATCTAAAAAATAGGCTTACACTATAATAATGTGCACTATGTCACACCTACACTAATAATGAAGTCCAACAAGGTTTAATTTTCAATTTCTAGAAAAAAAAATAGTTTTGTTTTTGTTTTGAATATTTGGCAATCTAGACCATGATGTTGGCTTAGTAAAATTATATGCATGGAGTTCATATATATTGTTGGGGTAGCTATCAAAGACTTATATTATGATAACATGATCATTTAATTAAATTATTTTCATAAACCTACATATGTATGAAATGAAAATTTGGTGGAGGTGGAAAAAGAGAAAAACAAAAGGTGTGGAACACTTCAAATAAATCAAAGGATGCTTGACTAGCAAGAAATGGGAGAGGAGGGCTCACAATTACGCTTGCCATTTTCTATAGTTATTTTGTTTGGATTAATTGTCAGAATGAGAAATCACAAATCAATTTAAGGGGCAATATAGTGCATAAGACATGGGCATGTCATTGATTGACTCACTAACTAGGAGCATCTAATCATACATGATAGTGTTTGAAGGTTGTATGACTATCTTCCTAGTTACTTGGAACAACATCAAAATTAATAGCATTGTACATAATCACCCCTCTACCTATTTTTGTAGGATATAATGAGTGGACAATCTTTGAATGTTGGTTATATTTTATAACACAATTGATACAATAACTCTCTTCTACCATAATGGCAACCCCTTGCTTCTATTTGATAGTATTTGGACAACCCATTATCATCATTATGGTTTAGCTAAGATTCTGATTACAAATATGATTAACCTTGAATCTAGTGTGCTTTTTGAATTCCCTTTGAATGTTGACATTTTTATCCTTGTGTAGGCAATAAGGGTTTAAAGATAGGACAACCCTTCTTGATTGTCAAATTCATCTGATGACACCATTTCTTCCATGACACCTTGATTATAGCAATTGTATTGATACTCCTTCGGTAGTTAAGACATGATTATTACCCTGAATTAATTGTCAGAATGGGACATGATAGTGCCCATGGATTGATGAAAACATTACCTAGGAATAAAGGTAGTTTTTACTATTACAAAATTGGTGTGATTATTATTATGAGCATAGTGTAGTAGTCCTTTTAGGATAATTTTTTATGACAACACAATGAAGTGAAGTAATAGCTATGAAAAAGTGTTATATTGCAATGACTATCTCCTTCCTTGGTGACAACCTACTTTATATTTTTGACAAGATTTTATATTTAAATAGATTCTCCCATATTTATGATAGTCTTTATGAATAAAATATTGAGACCTTGATGACAATGCTTCAGTGGTTCATGGGATTATTAATGGAGTGATTATTGTCCTATGGATTATTAGTTTCATGGAATTCATTGTGATATAACACTCCTCTCATTTACAATAATAATTGAGGTAATGATGATTATCAATATGTCTAGAGGTTAATGTTAGAGCTTGAGGGTAGTAAGGTCTCAAGCACCATGATTATCTTTTGTGCTAATGATGGAAATTTCCCCTTAATAAGTGAAGACATTAGAATAGTTCAATAATAATTTATATATTTCTTGAAAGTTATTGGTTACCATGATGACTTTGACTTGAGAAGACCCATATATATATAACACAACATACAATAATAATGTTTCTAAGATTAAGGACAACCATGATTTTTGTGACCATATGAGTGACTATGTCTATTATGATTATGGCTATACAATAGCCTTGGGATAATGTATTGTGTAGTTTACATAAGACTAAGACATTGAGATTTGTTGAATGGAGTACTTATTTGTCTTTCTAATAACATAATTATCATCACTCATGTGACTGTCCTCCTCATTTATAAGTATTCAAAACTTTATCATGATTTCCTCATACATGGCAATGATATCATGTGGCCTAGGGACTTCCTTAGAAGGATAATACTATCCATAGTAGTACTATAATATTTTCTAACAACCCAACTTCCTTCCTTTCTTGCAATATTCTTCAAGGTGGTTTTATAGCAATCAATGAGAAAATGAGCTGTACAATAAAATAAAATAGTTAGTTTACAACTTCACACTCAATAAAATCAAACAAGGACAATCATATATGTTATTCATGAAAATATTTTGACTTAATTTCAAGGTTATCTTAGTCATACAAGATGTATTTTTGGACTATCTCCTCTATATGTGTGCGGTATAAAATTTTTAAGTGATGTTAAATTATCATGGAAAGCCTCTTATGTAATACAAGAGTAGTCAATTGGTTATTACTATCACTAAGAGTGAAATGGTAGAGTTTTAAATAAAATGATCTTAGTCTTGATACTAGCGTTTATGACACTCTTACCCTTGATGAGATAATCCTCTCATTTTCATGGTTGACTTTTAGTTGATGTCTTACAACATGGTGGAAACCATCACAATTTAGTACCTACAAAAATCCTATAAAGAACCTAATAAATTATTATTATTTATTACGATAAACTTAATAAAACTATCTAAGCACATGACCATCCTATAAGATTTATAGTAGCCTTAATAACAAAATTTGTATGGCTTTAATGATTTCCTGAGATTAGCCTTTTATCCTATTGCTGTTATCTATGACAACACAATTATAATACATAAGATATTAAGTGAGTGTTCGACCTAATTATGATAATAACCTAGCATGATTGTTATCTTATGAAAAAAATTTCCACTGGCACTCCTACTGGATGCTATGAAATAATTGTAACTCATACTAATAAGAGGCATAAAACTTATAGAAGTGATGCTTGACTATATTTTATGGGCCTTTCCATCTTAAACTTCACTTAATTATAGTCTTATTTGTTGTCTCTAACTCCCTCTTAACAATTCCTATTGTCAATAATAGTTCTATGGATACCAATAAAATATTTCAGAAGTGTGATATCCCCCATGATGCTATTAAGATAACCTAAGAAAGATTATAGTCATTAGTCATTATATAACATCTTGTGCCTATGTTTGATAGTGTTATAGTAGGTGAAGAATTATTTTTGATGGTACATTTTTGGGCTAAGTAACTAACCTCTATTGTGTTCCATTATTTATTAAGTTAATACTATCTTATTGTTACTATAATAGTCCTTGGATGTCATTTATTGTTGACAACATGGTTGTTTTCAAATGGTGTTGACTATTCCACCTAGTTTTATGGCATATCTTTCTTCTTTCTTAGTAGACTATTACCCTTGTGAGGAATGATTTTTTACACTTTCCTTTATAATCATGGAGTTGGTAAGGAAGAGATAAGCCATTATCTAGGGTTTGGTGAAAGTACTTGTCATCGTTATTTCCAATTGTTGTGAGTGTTGAATGTTGACCACTCAAAATAAACAATGACATTTACTATGTAGGACACTCATGTAGGATGATAAACAATTTTGATCTCTCTGCAACTATACTTGCATCCTAATGATGAAATTTTGACTAATATGAAATAAACTTATTTTTAGCTTGAAATAATTTCTTAGATCTAAGCAATGGTGTTGACCTTTAAATAATCATTTCAAAAACACAAAGAAATTCAAATTTATTATTGACCTTCTTATCATCCTTCAAATTTAAATTCCTGACAACAAATATTATTTTGAAAGATAATGAAGGCTTTCAATGTTTAAGGAGGGTTTTTAAAGTTGTAAATACTTCAAAACAACTTCCAAGTTATCTAAAAGACTATTTAATGGTTTCATGAGAGCTTAAAGGGGTTACTATCATGGTGAAAATTTAGAGACTTAAATTCTAATGTATGAACAATAGTAAGATAGCAAAGAGTCTCCATAAACGCTGAAATCAAGAATTATAACTAGCTTAAGAATTCTAACAATGGTAATTTAGAGACTAGCTAGGACAGAAAATACAAAGAAGAGGTGGATTTGAGAACCGAAATCACATCTTGATACCACAAAACTAATACCTCATATTGGAAAAAATCTAACTAGCTCAAGTATTTAGATCTTACAATGTAACCAACTCATCAAGAACCAAGGAAAACTAAGACACTTCAAGCTAGAAGAACATTTGATCAATAAAATTGAAAATAAATAAAGGGATTCATCATTTTTTGGGGAAAAGTGGCGTGTGTATTCAAGGCACAACATGTTTCTAGCTAGCTTTGTAAGTTATTAGTAAGGAAAAAGAATAACATAATCCTGCATTTTTAGGATGGATTATCTTTCCAAGTAGGTACAAATATTCATATAAGTAACATATGATGAGCTTCAAAAGTAAATAGAATCACAAGATTATTCCTTTAAATTGCATAAGGAAAATAATAGCTAGACTAAGTCCATATCAAAGAACAAGAACTTGATGAATTCTATCAAATTGATTCTAACACTTAAAATATGTTAGATCAGGCACTTGAATGAATCATGAATTAGGAAAGTGATCATAGAAATATGGTATGTGAATAAAATCTGCAAGGAAAAGCATACAAATATATAAAATGTGCCTCAATGTATTATCAAGTGCAAGGTTATATTACATACATTCTCTATATTCAAAAACATTCTTGATGGGTGTTCAAGACCACTCCTAAGGTACCAATAAAGTGTAGGCCTACATAGGTAAAAATTTATTAAGAGCTAACTATGTAAACCTTATGGATAACTCATTAAAGGGAGTATTAGAAAAAAAATCTTTGAGGCAAATTCTAATTGCCTAGATTGAAATCACTATCCTATGGATCTTTGCAATATTCAATTATCTAAAGTTTAGAAAATTTAAGTATGGGAGGTATTTGCTTGAATTAATTATAATAAGTATTAGAGTCCCTTGATGAGAATTTCTCTATCAAAGCGATCCTTCCAAACTAGTTTCCTTTGTAATATTGAAGCCAATTTTTATTTCCAATTCTTACTAACTCCTAAACATATATTAATATGCAAATTGGAGGCACCAAGACAATACATCCACACAACTACCATAGGTTTAATTGGCATCTTAATGATAAAGTTTAGGGTATCCTTAAGATACTCAACATAGGTAAGAAGCTCAACCATGCATACAATGATCGGTTGTAGGTGTGATCCAATAAGGGTTACTTGTGTGATTGAAATATGTACAACCCTCATCCACTCATACTAAATGGCTACATACATATAGAACACAAGCAAAACTTATAATCTTATGACACATTCCCATATGCTTCATTAATTCAAACATTTTGAGAGCATCTTCGCAAAATCCATTGTATGCATATCCTGCAAACATCTCATTCCATAAAACCACATTTCTTTGAGATTTTGTTAAACAATTCAAGTGCCTTATCTATGCTTCCACATTTTCCATACACATCTACCAAAACATTTCCAACTATAATGTTTGACCAATCTTATTTGCTTTAAAGGTTCTAGATCTTTGTCAAGAAATCCATTTTGTTCATATCCTAGAATCATGGCATTTAATGAAACCAAATTTCTTTGAGGCACATTGTAAAACAGTTCGCCTGCTTTGTGTATGCTTCCACACTCTCCATGCATGTCTACCAGAGCTGCTACAACTATTACATCCGACAAAATTCCTCTGTACCTTATGCTTCGATGGATGTCCATACCCCATTCCAAAGCTCCCATTCGGCACAGGCTATGAGGAAGTTCACAAAGGTTGCAGAGCCTGGCATTACACCTGCCAATTGCATTTGCTTGAAAGTTTCTAAAGCCTTTTCAACAAATCCATTTTGTGAATATTCTGCTATCAGGACATTCCATGGGAACAAATTTCTTGGAGGCATTTTGTCAAACAGTTCGCGTGCCTTGTCTATGCTTCCACATTTTGCATACATGTCTACCAGGCAGTTGCAACAACATCTGACAAAATTCCTTTATCTTGCGATGGATTTCCATACCTTGTTCTAGAGCTCCCATTTTAGCACAGGCAGGGAGGATGTTGGCAAATATTGTAGAGTTCGGCTTTATACCTGCAAGTTACATTTAATAGAAAGTTTCTGAACCCTTTTCAACAAACGCATTTTGTGTGTATCTTGCAATCAAATCATTCCATGAGACCACATTTCTTTGAGGCATCCTATCAAATAGTTGACGTTCTTCCTGATTTTGCATGCATGTCTACCAAAGCACATCCAACTGTGGTATCTGGCTTATGAAAACTGATCGGGTTGGAAACCGGTGAAATGGTGCTAGCGCAGCGCAGAGACTTTAACCGACATCACCAGAAACTTCTTAGCTCAGGTGGGCAAGAGAAACAGTTTAAAAATATTGAATTTACTGGCATCCACTTAACTGCATGGGACGAACGGTGAACAAGAACGGTGAACGGAAGCAGGACGGGTGAAGCGGACCCCACAATAGCCACCTACGCAGGTCAAACGCTTAGTGTGTGATGTTTAAGCTGGGCCTTTGATATGGGAAGTAGAATGGGTAACTATTTTCTTCATAGATTTAGAGTGGAATTAAGTAGTAGTTTGGTCAATGTTATGTTGTCCTATAGTGTAGTTTGTTCACTTTGTTGAGGGAGAATTGTAGCGTTATGTTTATCACAAGACATTTGATTTCTTTTGTTTCAAACTTTGCCTATGTTTGATGTTATTTTCTCAATTTTGAATAAATACAAAGTATATTAATGTAGAAAGATCGTGCTTTTTGCTTAGGTGTGCTATATTGTGTTCTTCTGAAAGATAAATCATTTTAAGATTGGTATACAAAAATGGATGACAAGATGAAGACCTCTTTTCTTAAAAGAGTTTTCATTGGATCAAGGACAAGTATACAAAAATAGTGAATGTGCTTGTTGAATTGTATTAAATAGCATGCTTAATATGCTTTTTATCGTGGTTCTGCCAATGCAGGGTGCTTGCTTTGTATCTACTCTATCTTGTTGATTGGTGAAATCAAAGGGTCAATTTTTTTGTCAAATATTTGTTTTGAGTCGGAAGGAAAATGAATGATATGAAGTGGGAAAGGGAAGATAAGGAGTTGGAAAGAAGTAGAGAGTATGAGGGGACAGTGAAAAGTATGAGGAAGATGGAGGAGGAATTGCAGGGTTTGAGAAGAAAGATTAACCCTGCATAACAGTAGAAAAATGCAAGTTATGTCTTTATGTTTTTTGCACCGCATCAATCCATTACCATGCGGCTAAATGTCTTGCCAGCTGGAATCCTTTTGCTTTCCATGTGTAGTCATTTTGGCAGCAAAGGATATTAACAAAGGAATACGCCTTTGAAGTCAACAGTGTTCTTGAAATAAGGATCTGGTGTGGAAGCTCCCATAATGGCGTATAGGTGGGAATGATGCCAGCAAAGGTCGTCAGATTTAATTTATTTGATGGAGACGCATTTAAAGCGAGATAAAACAATAAAAAGCATCGAACGAAGCATATTAAAAACAATATAAAGACCGATGGGTAAATAAATGGCCACGATCAGTTCAATTGTTGATAAGGTTTATTGTGCAATGTGAGTCGTTGATTATACTTTTTCGATTGATCTGATTCATATTGGATACGCCTTTGACGTAAATTAACTATGATTACTAATATTCTAAATCTATACGTTATTTCCCAACAAAGATAATATTATGGACACAACATACATACATGAATTATATTGCTATCTCGAGCATGTACATTTTTCTTTCCTATGAATTAGGTACCCACCGTTTATGCATGTTTATGCGCAATTGCTAGGAAAATATTATAGTACACGTTTTCTCTTTATTATTATTGTTTATCAATTTGTTTGTGACACGTGTTAGTGCAACCTCAAAAATTCCATTGACGCAAACACGGTTGGGACCACAACACACGGATGTACCACATTGAGTTTTCTCCGACCCACATTCGAGACGTGTTTACGTGGCTACAAACCCCTTTCCACCCACGATACATTTCTCTTTCGTGTTTGCAACTTTTTAGCAAAGCACGTTTTCTGGCAGCATAAAGACCCTTCGCCTGTCGCTCATTCTTCACAATCTTCACATCCTTTACATTTCAAAACGGTGTGGGAGATCAAAGGGCTGAAAATATTGGACTTTGTGGGAAATTTGTGAAATACCCTCTGATAAAATGGCAGGAGCAGCAGAGAAGTTGAGATTCATGGCAATTTTAGTTGTGATGATGATGGTGGTGGTGGTGAGTGCACAGGAGGCAGAGGCGCCCAGTCCAGCAATGATTACAGGCAAAGCTTCAATGGCGATGACGCCGTCTGTAGCCGCTGGTCTCGTGGGATCCTTCATTGCTTTTATGGCCTGCCTTTTACACTGAGGCGTTGAGCACATGGATTAGGACAGACCTAGAAGAAGTGTGTTTTGAAAAGATAACAATGAGCTGATTTTGTTCGTGGTCATCTGGTCTCGATGGCCATGGAGAACGCTCTTGTTTAATGCTCTGAGGCACAGATTTCATTGGGAGATTATTTGATTAAATTGTTTAGCCCTATAGAAAATAAACGGATCCTTTTTTCGATCCGTAAACATCTGGCGTTTATTTTTGCTTTATTTATTTATTTTATAAAGTAACATTCTTCCGGAAAAGTTTGGATTTGGCTATGGTGCTTGAAAATAGTTGTAATAGTTTTCAGATTTTGCAGATCTACTGTTACTTTCTTTTCTGTATTTTTGGTGTGTTTTGGTGTAGCAGATCTTTGAAACTCAATTATCAACGCATGGTTGAGCAGACATAAGAGGGTAATGGTGCTCTGTTTTTTTTAATTGGCTGATTTTGCTTTGGAATTCTTCTTTAAAAATGAAGAAGGGAAAAGTTTCTAGAGACATTTGAGACGCAGGGGAGAAGCATAGCTCAAACTTCCCTACTTATTGGCAACTTCTAGTCATTTCGATATATTTTAATTATTTTAAAATTGTAAATTTAGTTAAGTAATTTTTAATTTATTAATAAAGTTAAATGAATTACAAATAAATTATTAAAAATAAATTTTATTATATAAGATATTTTATTTTAAAGATAAATTTATTAAAAAATAAAATTATTATATCATTTAAAAAAAATTCAATTATAAATATCTCAATATTTATTAAAAAAATCTTATAATTATAAATATTATTTCTTAAAATATGTTAATCAAAATATTATATTTTTACATAGTTATATTCATTTTGATTATAAATTAGTACTAAATTTATTGTCTTGTCTAATTAAGAAAATGTTCTCAGAAATTATTTTTCAAATAATTTTTTATATTATATTTAGATATTTTCTTTAGTGATTATAAATTAGTACTAAATTTATTTTCTTGTCTAGTTAAGAAAATGTTCTCACATTTTTAATTGGTAAATTATTTTTCAAATAATTTTTTATATTATATTTAGATATTTTCTTTAGTGATCATTTTTATTATATTTATGTATTTTTTTAGCAATCACTTTTTACATTGTGGTTAAAGACATAAATCTTTGTCTATTATTTTCAATTAACACTTTTATTTGTAAATTAAAGTGAAAAAATATAATTCAATCATTAAAATCGCCTTATTATATAGAAAAATTACAAGTTCAAATACCTTTCTAATTTTTGTTGGAGTGCACATTTATTTTGCTGCATGTTCTTAAGTCCAACTTTGCATTTAGTGCAGTAGTTGCATTAATTTGTTTTGGTCTGTGCATTGATGGAGGGTGGTTATCTGCTTTCCTTGCTGTCTTTCCATATTTTCCTCGTGCCTTTTCACAAGGCCTTTGTACATTATAAAACCCTATTATTGTTAATAAAATTTCATTGACTGGTGAAATAGCATCATTTTAGGTTGCTTCTCTGCATTGTGAAGGTTGCAGGTTGTTGTTCTGGGAACGCTAATAATTTTTTTACTAAATATATTAGTGGTTAGTTAAATCTTTCTAAAAATATGTTGGAAAGTATGTACTTTTAAGAATGTGATGTTTTATTAGGATTTAAATATAGAGTTTTTGTCTCAAATTCATTGATCCATAATTCATGAGTAGTTGTTCACATGAACCTATCTCTCACAAGTATGAGTGCTTTGTGGATCACCTATGCTCATGAGAAATGAGTTTGTATGATCCACTACTAAAAAATATGGGTCAACAAGTCTAACTCAAAAATCACATAATTGAATCTTGATAAAACATCATAATTTGACACATTGTGAAAAGACGACTCCTACTTATCTATGGATGAGTTAAAAAAACTCTATAATTAATGTTTCATAATGTACAACACTTGTTGAAGGTTTTACTAAGGAGATAGCAAGCTAAGTTGACTTGACCTTGAGAGAAACTTAATGGTTACACACATTTGAGTCATAGTATTGGGATAAATGGCCTTTTGGGAAGTCTTGATTCTTCACCTATGACCCTCACCTAAATGCAATGAGTGCCAAGCATGCCAAACTTATTAGAGATAGAAATTTTGGAACCAAAAATCATAAAATTATGACCCAATAAGTTTGACTCAAAACTATACAATTAAATCTTAATAAGACATCATAATTTGTTAGATTACAAAAAAAATACTTCATACTTACTCATTTTTAAAAGGTAATCATAGAAAAGTGAAATAAGTGTATCTAATAAAGACCAAAAAATGATGATAAAATCTTTAAATGAAGAGAATGAGCATACTATGGAGTGATATAATGCTTCCGTAGACAATGTGATTTCATTTGTGTGATAAAATCTCATAAGAAAATCAAGGACAAATGGATCACATGTCACAATGTGTAAACATGTCAAGATTAGTGATGTAAGCATGAATATGAGTTAAGTATAGAGGGTTGTGTGAATCTATGATGTAATTTAAATAGAGCTCTATAAAAGTGTAAATAAGTTTGAGTTCACAACTATACAATTAAAGTGTAAAAATCTAACAATAGTAATCAAATGATATAAAAACTAAGTATAATTTATTATAGATGATTTTTTAAAATCTTAAATTAGATCTAAAATAGAGGTGAAATATTAACCTTGAAGCACATGTAAGATTGCATAGGGTGCATGAAAGATAAGATATGTTAAGAAGCACACCAAATCCTATAAGAAAGATAAATCAATGAAGTGAAGTGTACAATAGGAAGATCAAATTTAAAAGTAATATGTGAAATAAAAAATTAGATTTGAAAAACTCTAATATGATGAAAAAGTCTATAAGGAATACTAGGTTGTGTAAGATCAATAGATTCATCAAAAATGTAAATGAAAAATAATTTAGGGTTTTGAATATGATATTTACAACTCAACACAAATTAATCTAGATTAATAAAAAGACAATTGTACATATACATAATTTTAGAATTAAATATCCATCTACCAAATTATATTAAATACATTGAATAATTTATTAACTTATTGATTGATGATGGATAATAGAATGTGGTCTATAACATTAATTCAAAAATTTACAGGCAATCAAATCCATAAACAACAAAATGTGAATTGCTTTAAAAGCTATGTTGATCTTATACTTTTTTTGGGATCATGCTCATGAATTGGAGTTAAATTTACAGCTATAAATTCGTCCTCTGCATCTAGAGTTAACCCTATAAAATGTGGAATTCTTTGCTTACTTTGTTCGTTTCTTTAATCTCAGGGTCAGCAATGTTGAGAAATGCCTTGCATTAGTAGGCAGTGGAACGTTCGCTTTGCGAGGGTTTGTACTCTAGTTTAGAGATCCCTTTTCCAAATATTCGCCAGACATTGTTGGGCTGTAGAGAGCCTTTTCAGGGATTATGCTTCCGATCGTTAATTTAAAAATATAAACTCGTACATTACTTAGCAGTTACGCAAACAGGACAGCCTGTTTCACACATGATGCACCATTAAAATGTTTGCCAATTAGATGTCCTGGCTATAATTCGGTTCCCTGTCAGAATCCGGCGAATGTTTTATATCGCGTTTTTACAAATCCGTTAGAGACGGAGGAAGCCAGTGTGTGGGGCGGCACTATAAATATCCCTCGCCCAAACAGATCTCTCCATTCATTTCCCTTGGATTTTCCTCTGTTTTACTGTGGTTTTTGCCAGACAAATCCCACGTCTTGGAATGGCAGGAGCAAACAAGTTCTGTTGCGTAGCAGTTTTGACCATGATAATGACGGCGTGTGCAGTGAATGCTGCGGAGGAGGCGCCGGCTCCCAGCCCATCTCTGGTTGCAGGCGCCGCTTCAATGGCCGCGCTGCCCTCTGTAGCAGCTGTTCTGGTCGGATCTCTCGTTGCTTTTTTGGCCTGATCTTTCCGCTGAGGCGTTCGCCGCATGGACGAGGGTTTTTTCCCTTCTGCATATATTTGGCTCTGGCGAATCCGATTGTTTGGTGATTTGAAAGGGCCGTTTGTTTATTTCATTGTTTTAGCCTTTTAGGAAATAATCTGTTCAGGACAGATACACGTGTATATTGTTGTAATCCGTTCTGATATAAATATAAACGTATTCATTCTGGAAATTTTGGGGTTTTCTGCTATTGAGTGTAAGAGGGGCCATGACAGAGACATCCCTCCATTATTGCCATAATGCTCACTACGGCTGCACATGATATCCTTAGCGTGTTTATATAAATTTGTGTACATATTTCACTATTTTACAGTCAAAGAGGGGAAATAGGAGTAAATAGACGGTGGAAAATATACAGCTGACCTAAAGTTTCCGAGATATATATATATATATCTCGGAAACTTCAGCGTTTAGTATTTTCTGCTGAGAATCTAGAGAGGATCAGTTCTTTTGTGTTAATATGGAAGAATGGACGCCAATCTGTATGGGATGAATTTGGATTTAAATATTTTTTTAAAAATAGATTGGCGTGCTAAAATAGATAGCATCGTGTGATTAATTTAAAGTTTTGCTTAAGAATTTTATAATATATTGTTTTTATGGTAGAGAGTAGTCAATCGGAAAGGTGGGAGAAGATTGATGACTTTATTAAGAGTTGTAGTCCTTTTCTTAATAAAGAAAAGATTAAGGACTTCTTTCATAATAAGCTATGGTTTTGTTAATGATATAAAATTAAAGGTTATCAAGTAATTAAATGTATGCAATGTTTAAGATGTTAATAGTAATGTAATATTGGAGATATTTTTGTTATGTTGATGTTGTGTTATTCTAATAATAATTTAATATTGGAGTTTATATACTTTCGCAATGTGAGATTCTAGTTTATTTGTTGTTCTTTTAATGATATTTTTTTATGTTAATTAATGGTCTGAGGTTGACCATAACCAAACTAATAGTCAAATTCTAAAGAAGTCAACTTCAAGAGTGATGAATCTAGTGGGCTAGGTTTTGACACAACCCCAATGGGGTAGCATTCAAATCTTAGAGAATCCAACCTGAAGCATTTTGGCTTTTGAATCATGTGAACCATATAACAACATGAACTGGTCAAGGGGAATGATCTCACATGACTTAGTTTGAGAAGGCTAAAGTGTTATGGGATTGGAGTCTTCACTAAGGTAATGAATAAGGCTATTTTGATTGATAGATTTAGGGTTATGGTCAATGTGTGCCAAATAAGACAAGGCGAGAACTTTAACAACACATTTATGATAGTACTCAATATAGGTGTAAGAAAATGAATTAAAAAGGTAGCACACGTAATTTTGTCCAAATATAATTCACCCCCTCCTTGGTTTATATGTGGAACTACATTAGGCATGAATGTCAAAGGAAGATACAAAGTAAATGAAATATACAATACCTCACAATTGCTTGTATACTAATAGAGAAACATCCTCCATACATTCACACATGCCATTATTTGTACCTACAAAACCAAGGTGACAAACTAATAATAATTATGAATCATTACATTCGTTATAGGTGTGAAATTTGATAATGTGTAAAGGTGTAGTGTAGTATATGACAATGTAGAGTTGTGACTAAATTGTCCCCCACAAGGTATACACATGACACAAAGGTGAGAAAGAATAATGACTAGGGCAATTGTTGAGTTTGACCAATTTAGCCTCCACAATGTCATGCAAGTATAAAGCCTTGTAAAATGATGCATATTTTAAATGGAATTATATATGAGGAAATCATGAGGATGTAACCTAGCTGGCCCCTATGATGTATTAAAGCATAATATAAAAATGGATTTATGATACATAGCTACACAATTACGAGGATGTGACCAAGTTGGCCCCCATGACACATTTAAGTATGAAACCAAGTAAATATGATAATGGAGTCATGATGTATAGGGTGATCATGAGGATGTCATAAAGTTAGCCCTCATGATGTGTACAAGCATGAAACCATGTAATATGAGACAAAGATAATATGTCATCTAAAATTGAGTGCATGACATCATCATGGATTCAATTTGAGAAGTGAGAAATGGGTAATGACCAAATATGGCAACATGAATGATCCTATATGTGAAACCATGTATGATAAAATCCTAAAAGGATATATAGTAGTATGTAAGATATGGGCATGTAAGTACAACGCTCTATATTTTCGTATAAGATTTGTTCATGGATAAATGATAGTAGAATTTTTGGTAAAATAAGATAAATGTAATGTAAAATAGTAAAATCATGAAAGTCCAATAAGATAAATGTAATGTAAAATAGTAAAATCAATTATGTACAATCTATATGCTAGGTTTGTGTCAATACAACATTGATGTAATTTTGGAGTACAAACACTTTTTCTATGTGAAATTCTAGTTCAATCAGTGATCTTAAAATGATATTTTTGTATGTTAATGAATGAATTGAGATCTCCTATTATCTAGAAGGATTTATCAATAGTAGCTTGTGTTAATGTAAAGAGCATTCTCATGGCTTGTGATAATAGTGGAAACACTTCAATGATCTATGGTTCACCATAGTACCTCCCAAATGCTGACATGAATATATTGATCATCCCACTCTCTCCAACAAGTGTCATACATACTCCAATAATTATGCATAACACTTTGCACATAGGAAAACACCATTGTGGTAATCATTTTCATCCAAATATTTTACATTTCTATTGCTTCAACAAGCTATGGTGCATCTCCATGAAAATTTGGAAATTTTAACTCACACAAATTCTTACTACACTAGGGTGAGTGGATGGAAATTTCAGACCAAAAGGAGGTCTTAAGTGGCCACTATTATTCTTAAATCAAGAAAAAATGATCTTGAAATTTAAGATAGTTATGCTTAAAAT
>VDFB02154943.1:0-67518 GCA_007258455.2 Sequoia sempervirens | reverse complement strand
TAAATAAGAGACTTCTCTCCTCATTTTGATCATCCACAATTTGAGCAAACTTATTATACTCAATTTTATCTTCAAGAATCACCATTTTCATCCATTTTATCAAGTTTATAGCTTGGTTATTGCAGGGTTTCTTCATGGAGCTCAATTGAATCAACCATCAAGTGGGTCAACCTTCATCAAATCATCACAAGTCTACATAGGAGTTGGGAAAGGGCCAATTTCCACATCAAATTGGCACCAATTCCCCCATGGGATCAAGAGTTTGCTTTACATTGAATAGGATTTGATAGATTTTGTTTATATTTACTTATGTTCTTCATTTCATTTCTTGTTCTTTGCAATTTAAATGGATTTCATGGGGAATCTTTATACTAACTTGCATTTGATCTAATATTGTGTTTATTTCTTGTGTTTGTGCAGGTCTAGGATTGGGGTTCTACACTACCAAGCTATGGTATCTAATTCATTTATATCCCATGATTATAGTGTCAACATTAGATATTGATAAAATATAGTACCAAAATAATACCATATTCCATTTTTAGGTAGATTATGATGTATGCCAACGCTTATATACGAAGTTAGGACATTTCCATGGAGGATTTATTTATATAGAAAAACCTTCATAAAATAGTCAATGTGTAACCTTTCTTTAAAAAGATAGTTTACCTTGTCTTACAATTATCAAAGCATTGGTTCAACCTCTAATTACATATTTAGAAACTCACTACAAGTATAGATTTGTATAGGCATATCTATCATAACATATAAGAGTCTTAACCTAAAATTTGTTACAAATTAATAGGAGAATTCCTTTACAATTTAGCTAGAGGGAAATAAACTACAAATTCTTGGCCCACAATAATGATATTATCTATATATCACCCTAGTGTTCCTTAAATAAAACTTAAATAACATTAAAGTATCAGTTACTAATCAAGTGTGTACATATATGGGTATATTTATATATTACAAGCATCTAGGAATGTAAGACCTAATTCCTTATCTAAAGATATCATTAACATAGAATTAATTTAATTCTCACAATACATTTATTCCCCTATGGAAGACATACTCTTACACAATAATTCATACAATCACCACAACCACTAGTAAAATAATACAATTATTATTCATCCATCAACACCTTACATGAAAGGACAAATAAATTGTTTAACAAGATATCTCAATGAAACAAGTAGATACACAATACAAACCTCTTATTTAGAAGGAAATGATAAGGATTCCTCTTTAGAACTACAATATATTGTACAATTAACAAACTATAAGTATCTTTCCCATAATAGTGAGAACACCATAATCTCCTTAGAAGGAAAGGATAAGTGATTCTTAGAACATGTTGAACTGCATACCAATTTTGATGATCTATAATTTAATCTCAGGTAGAGAGAACACTCACAAAGGTTGTAGACTCTTTCATTAGATATCCTTCAAAGTTTTCAACATATTTCAACAAATCCATTTTTTTATGGATATCCTACATGAATAATGGACATCTTCCCAAATTTCATTTTAGTGCAAGGAGGGTGCTAAGAAAATTCAAGAGTTTAAATTTTTCCACACACCTCTCCAATGTAGCAGCAAATCCATATTTATTCTTCCTTCCACCCTTTTTCTCATGTTTTTCTTTCAAAACAAAGCCTCTTCAATGAACTCATTTTATGGAAATCCTGCCATCTTTGCATTCCATGAGACCACAATTCCTTACTTCGTCACCCCTCCAAATATCATGCCTTCATGCTTTCTCTTTGACTCCTCACCACCTCCCTTCCTTCTATTCTCCTTTGTACATGTCATCTCTTAATTCTTCTATTCCTTTATTTTTCTTCTCTCCCACGTAACTTTATTGCCTTCCCCCACACAATCCTACTACCCTTCCTTCCTACACTCCATTCTTTCTTTTTTCCAATAGAGCTAATGTTTTTCTTGGAGGAGAGAAGCGTACACAAAAACACATAACCAACTCCAATTTCAATGTAGTCAAGGAGAATGTTGGAGACAACCATGGAATTTGGATTTACACTTTCCAATTACATTTGCTTCAAAGTTTCTAATTCTTTTTCAAAAAAAAAGTTTTGTGCACAACCTGCGACTATTGTAGTTCAGGAGACCACATTTATTTAAGGGACTTCACCTCCATTCTAACCATGCCCCATATGATGATGAGACTCAGAGAAAAAGTGATAGCTTCCATTATCTTCTTCTTCCAAAGATAAATCTTGAATATGTAGAATGAGTGGTTGTAAGGGTTTAAATATTTCCATTTTCCATCTTTAGAGCTCAAATTTTTTGGATCAATTGTTTACAATTTTTTACATCAACGTTTCAAATCATACTCCATGATCCATCATCTGGAAGTAAAGTAGTATAGAGAAATGAAAATGAGTTAGCATACTTGGATAGAAATAGAAGAATAGGGTGGAAACAAAATGAGCTCTAACTATTATGGACTGTGGAAACAAAATGTTACTAATTTTCCATCTTTTTTCACATGACTTGATATTTTTGGATGACTCAAGGAATTGGTAAATAATTCCTTCCTTCCCTCTCTACTTCTCTCTCTCACCCCCCTTTCCCTCTCTCTATTTCTCATTATCTCCCCTCTCCCTCTCTACCCACCTCTCTCCCCTTTATACCTCTCTCTCTACATACCTCTCCCTTCATCCCTCCCTCCCTCTTTCCTTCTCTCTCTACTTCCCTATCTACTCTCTATCTCCCATCTCCCTCTCTCTCTTTACTTACCTCTCTCACCTAGCCTCCCTCTCTAACTTTACCTCTCTCTCTAACTCTCCATCTCCCCCCTCCCCCTCCCCTCTCTCCCCTCTCTACCTTTCCCTCCCTCCCTCATTATTGATCTACTTCTCTCTATCTCAGCCCCCTCTCTCTCTCTCCCCTCTCTACATCTCCCTCCCTCTCTCCCCTCTCTATGTCTCCCTCCCTCTCTCCCCTCTCTACTTCTCTCTATCTCAGCCCCCTCTCTCTCTCTCCCTCTCTACATCTCCCTCCCTCTCTCCCCTCTCTATGTTTCCCTCCCTCTCTCCCATCTCTACTTCTCTCTATTTCACCTATCTCTCTCACCCTCTCTCCCCTCTCTATGTCTCCCTCCCTCTCTCCCCTCTCTACTTCTCTCTATTTCACCTATCTCTCTCACCCTCTCTCTCCCTCCCTCCTTCCTTCCATATATACTCTCCATATCCCCTCTCTCTCTACCTACCTATCCCTCTCTTTGTACCTACCTACCTCAAGAGAGAGAGGGATGGAGCGAGGGAGAGTTAGGTAGAGATAGAGGGAGAGGTGAGATAGAGAGAAGTAGAGAGTGGGGAAAGGAAGGGGGGTGGAAGAAAGAGAGACATGGAAAGGTAAGTAGAGATAAAGAGAGGTAGGGAGTGGGGGAAGGAGAAGTAGGTAGAGATAGATGGAGAGTGGAGATAGAAATAAGTAGAGAGGGAAGTAGGGAGGAAGGGAGAGAGATATAGGTGAGATAGAGATAAATAGAGAGAGAGAGGTGGGTGTTGAACTTATGAGAGAGAGTAGTAGAGAAATGGATGGCAAGAGAGAGAAAGATGATAGGAGGCTGTTGATTATTAAAATTTTACAAAGTTTGAAAAATTATAAGATCATCCAAAACATATAATCTGCATTATAACTCCTAGATATTTGAAACATTCTCAAAAATCCCAAAACTATATACATAAAATATAACTTAAAGTATAAGAAAATAAATTTATGTATATAAATTTCACTTATACATATATGTATTTCATGTATATAGTTTGAGCTAGAGAGAGATGGGAAGAGAAAGAGAGGGATAGGTATATTTACTTCCTAGAAACACAAGCACATTATAATATTCTCACATTATAGCACTCATTTTATAGCATGCTCATGTTATAGTGATCGAGCCTAGGATCTTTCACTACCAAACCATAATGTGAGTGTGTTATGCAATAACGTGCTCATATTAGGTCTTGTATGGGAACAAAAAGTAGTGTTGCTACTTTTTGGTCCCCTATCTTTCTGCACTTACCCATAAGGTGTTTCTTGTTTTTCAAGAGTAGTTTATGTGGTGTCTATTATGTTTATTTTATGTAGATATAAATATCAAAAGTAGTCAAGAAGAAGTACAAATTTAAAGGGGTTTTCCCTGAAACTAAGATTATGTCAAGATGGAACTTTGTGGGAGACAATTATTTAGGACATGTAAACATGGAGGAAATAAGAGAAAGCACGTTTGGAAATAGTTTTACACCAAAAGAAAGGAAATTAGTTGATAATGGGATTTCCCAAGATGTTGATTTCCTACTTTAGTTCAATGTCCTAATTAGATCATGAAATGTAGAGAGCATTATTTTTCTGAATCTAGGAAGATAATAGCTCCAAATGGTAGAGTATTTTTTGATTTGTTAAGTGCTACAATAATAGAGGCTTTTGAGATTCCCACTCATCCCACCATGACATAAATAAAAAAGGATCAAGAAAAACAAGTCTATGATCAGGGACCTAAGAAGAAATCAATGATCATAGACTAAATCAAAAGAAGAAACATCCAAGGAAAAAGGTGAACATCCAAAGCAAGATGAAGTGGAGATGGCTTCAACGTCTTAAAAATAAAAAAGCTAAAAATAAAGGAGAAAAGAAGGCCATGGAAGGAGAATGACATCCAATAGCTCAAACAAGAGTATATAAGAGAAAGGGTGAGTCTGCAAAAGGTATTGAAAAGCAACCACATAAGAAGAAAAAAATAATAAAAAGAAAACTCATCCTGAATAGCCTCATGTCCCCTCTCCACCTCATGATAACATTCCTCCTCCAACTTTTCCTGCTACTTCATATTCTCCTAAGTCCACAAGACCACCTTCCACTTCCTCTACTTCCACCACATAAGGCACTATTCCTACCATCACAACTACTTCACCTATCCTTTATTTTCCTATTTCTACAATCACCACCTCTATTTCACCCATTACCGTTAATTATTTTCCAAATACTTCACCTCCACCCCAATATTCCTCACCTTCAATATCATTACCACAATATACTATGTCCATTATATCATCTACCATTCCATCAACCTCTCTTCCTTCTACTTTAATTGATTTACTAGAATCTATTTTTTCCTAACTTTCTAATTTTCCAAGGGAGATGGTTGTTTTAGTTATTTTATTTCTAAAGTGAATAAGGCATTGTTAGAAAAGATTGCAAGTGCTCTCCCATTCCAACACCCCAAGAGAATATTGAGCCTCCTTCATTGGATAATATTGAACAAGTGTGCAAGGAGTTGGAAGCTCAATAAAGTAGCAATATAAATACATCTCTTCTAGTACTACAAGAGATTTTGATAGAATAGATTGATCAAGGTGGGTAGGGTACTGATGAAATGAAAGATAAACCTATTGATCAACCTATTTTTGAGCATGCACAAAAAGAAGTTGTAGCTAAATTCCCCAATGTTGAGAAGATAATAGAACAAGAAGAAATTAATGTTGCTTAAAATGGGGTTGAGAAAGTAGTAAATATAGAAAAAATTAAAATAAAAATCCCTCAGTCTTCGTCTCTATAGGAGCAATCTATAAATGAGTCTACATCCCTAAAATTGTTGCAATCATAATTAAAACAAAAGTAACCAATTACTAAAACTCCAAATTTGGATTTGGTAAGCTTATTAAGCATAATTGAGTAGCCTAGGGCAAAGGAGAAGGAAAAAACAAGGTCTCTCATGACTAGAGATTCAACCTGGTTAAGAGTTTTACATTTTGTAATGCCAACTATAGGTAAGGATAATAGGGATCTCAGACTAGAAGACTTTAATGTCTCCACCTTGAATTTGGGCCACATTTCCAAAATATAAGAAACTGACGAGTTACATGGGTCTATGAACACTAATGTACAAATATTGAATAAGGATGAAATCAACAAAATCTAGCTAAAAGCACAAGTGGTTGAGTTGTCGGATTACATTAAATATTTAGTTGGTCCCATATAGAAGAAGAAGGTAATTTTGTTCCTCCTATAGTTTTGTTAAAGTCAGAGGTGGAAGAGATGGAAATTTATAAAATCTATAGCCCAAGCTACCTATACATGACTTGACAACATTTTTAATGAGGTAAATAGAAAAATAGATAATACAATTGAAGTACAAAGTAATTTCCTAGTGCTAAAGAATGAAGTAAATAAGGTGTTGGAGGACTATGAGGAAAATGAAAAGTTCCATTCTATGGTTTTCCTAATGTTGGAAGCAATACACAAGTTATCTTATGAAGTACCAATAAAAGAAGGTATTTTTATTAAAGATAAACTAAAGAAACCTCATTTTTGGATGTATGCTATGAAGTTTAGAAGATACTTTTTGTAAGAAGCTAAGTAGGTAGCGTTGCACATAGATGTTCAAATAGATGATGTACTAAAGAATTGCACTAAATTTTTAAATATTTTAATAACTAGAAATGATACTAATAAAGGTATAGAATTTGATGATCAATTGATCAAATAGTAGTGGAAGTCACAATTATATAGAGAACAACCAAATATTTTTTTTTCTTAGGAAAATATAGATTGTGCCATTTCATTTTTTTTAGAAATTAAAAGTTCTTCACAAAATAAATCCCATGTAGAGGAAGTCCCACAATATTTTGGTCAGAGATTATGATGTCGAGTGTTACATAGTTCATTCTACTTTAGGTCCACAACATGATGAAGTCACCCCAACACATACTGTGTTTGTGAAGTATGCATGTATAAAAAGCGAATAGTGTAAACTTTTGATAGATGATGATCTTCTGTGATTCCTTTATGTCCCACATGCATGTCTTTTCCTCTCTTTGACTAATTTCCTAAGAAAGCATACCACCTTTTTTGTTCAAGCCTTTTTATTTTGAATGAAGATGCCAATAGTGTATGCATTGGAAATTATGCCAGATCTACGCCAACTATGTGCCAAATGACCCATTTACTAAATTTTCTTCGAAATGTAATTTTGCCTTTCCCAAGATAAGGATGTAACATAATTCAGTTAGAGATAGATGAAATCATTTAATGTGCCCCATGTATTTATTTATGATCTAATATTTACCCTTGGTATTGAGATGATCCCTACCATTAATTGTGTCCTACATTTTATTGTTCTTTTATTTATAAGGCAACATTCTCTCAGTGTAAGACATTGTTGAACAAGAATTGTTGAGACTAGATATTTGAAATTATTTTGGTGTTTCTCTTGTGGTTTCAAATGTTTACATGGTTCCTTTCTCCAATAATAGATAAAATTTCAATTGTATTAGTGATGAAGTGTCTAGATATTTGATAGATCTATGGATAATACCATTTGTGGCTTGCTAATTGTGAGTTACTTTGTATGGTTAGTCAACGCCTTATTTTGTAATAAGTACAATTATGAATTTTTTCTTGAATTGTGCTAGAAATTTTGTATACATTTGAATCTTTATGATAGGAAAATATTTACATCCATTGAAGATTACACTATTTCTGCAATGTTGTGATTTTACTTCTAATTAGATTAGAATTATTTTATTTGAGGAATCCATCTATTTGATGCACTAAATTATTATTGTGGTTTACCATAAGAATTCTATCTCTTTTCTTTCTCACCTTATCTTTTGAATTTTATTTGAGACAAGAAAGTTAGTTTTAGGATAACCTTCAAACTATTGTTAATTTAGAAGGTTAAAAGCTATTTTTAGATCTCAGATCTAGAGGTATACACCGCAATTGAAAATAACAATTATACATTAAACAAAACTATTTTACAAGTCAAGACCTAACAATTGAAGCCTTGGGGTAGTCTTTTTCTAAGTCATTAGGATCATATTTCCTTTCAAGATAGATACAATACATAGTATTTTGTCTAAGTTGTGGTGTGCAAAAACACACATCAATAGTTAGGTGTTTGATCATTGCTTGGAATTGGTTGGAGTTGATGTATTTTGGGACACTAGAATTTTGTAGATCTTAATCTAAAGTTTTCTCATGGATGGGATAAGTTTTAAGAAATTGTAAAATATATATTTGATCTTGTGTCTTCCCAAGGTGACCAAGGAGATTATAATGGGTACATGGCTAGGAAAATGATGACATCTCTTGGATAGTTACCTGATTTTGGTGATTAGTTCTAGCACAATTACAATTATGACTCTTGATGGTTATTGTGAAAACTTTTGAATGAATTTGATTGACTCGACCAAATATTGAGTCATAGGACATGGTATTATGGATAAAATTGGTATGATTTCATGATATATCCTTGTTGGATGTGGATGGATTGTTTTGATCATGATTGGTGAGTGAATTCTTGTACATACCTAATTGATCATTTAGGGAATTCGTTGAGTGGCCTTCAACTGATCTCACTACAATCAATGATATCTTGGATCATGTAATTATTGAGTTTTATACATTTGGAGGTGGCTTGACAAATAATGCAAGTTTTGGGTTGTTTTCATTAAAAGGTCTTGTCATGGGAAATTACACCATATTGGCTTGAAATAGTTTCAAAAATACCACTTCTATGGGTTCCCCCAATAGAGTATATTTGTGCTTAGGATTCTTATTTCATTTAGGATATCATTGTGGGATAGAAATATTATTTTTTTCTTGTAAATTTTGGATATTTGGGGTATTTTGGGGTGTTGGTGGTATCGATGCTTGTACATTTTAGATGTGTTTAGCATTTGTTACACCATCATTGACTACATTTTTATTCTTGGCCCAAATTTGAGGATTTCCATTGGGTTGTTTATTGTTTGTGTCTTTGTTTTCTTTATAGATCTTAACCAAAATGTTTAGCAATAGGGGCCTTTTGGATAATTACCCATTTTTCTATGAATTCACTCAAACGAATTTGCACATTAGACCTGTAAGTGGAAGCCCATTTCTTGATTAAGGTTTTGGATGTAGATTGTGCCAAGTTTTTTTCAAGAATAAGACATGAACATATACTTGTGAGATTTCTCCAACATTGTAAGAAGGTTGGAAAGATATGATCATTATGTTTTTTGGTGTCACACAAATCTAGCTGCAACTATTCATTTTTTCTCCTTATGATCTCTTTCTCATCTTGATGATGGATCACAGAGTGCGATCTGAAATATTGATGCAAAAATTATCACACAATCGAATACAAAAATATGTTAAGCTTGCAATATGAGGAAGTGTCAGGGATGTATGAGCTTGGATAAGGTAGGTATGATGTGTTGGCTGAAATATAAGTTGGAGAAATATATGATGAAGTTTTTGGTAGATGTAATGTAGGATGAGAAATAGATGATTGAGGAAAATATAAAGTTTGTGGAAAATATGATTGAGAGAAATTATGAGGTAAATATGATGAGATGATAGATGTTTGAGGTAGTTTTTTTATTTTTTTAATTATTATGAGTAAAATGTGATGAATGGTTGTGGGAAGTATGAATTTCAGAGGCATCTGAAGTGGTAATGAGAGAATATGATGTGGTAAGTTGGGTATTTTGATGGACTTTATTTGTGGTTATTTTAACACAGATTTGTGATGATGAATTAGGGATGGTGATAATATGATAAGGCTTGATGATTAGGAGTTGATTAGAATGATTGTGTTGAATGCATATAAACATAAGGAAATAACAAACATTGTGAAAAAATGTCTTTACTTAGTTCTAGGTAGAAAATGTCTGTGGAAATTCAGTCAACTTTGAATTTCTTAAATCAAAATGAGATAAGTTTGCAACAACAAGGATGACCTTACAACCACAAACTGATCTTGAGATGGAAAAGAGAATAAGTCTCAGTGGATAACGTGTGCATGGAAATGAGTGTGAGTATGGATGTGATAAACAAATGAATAGGTCGAATGTATGAGGGTGTGTGAACATGCAAATAAGGATGAGTGTTCATACATATATAAATTGGTAGGTAGATAGAATAAATCAAGGAACCCAACTTTACACAAAATTATATCATTTGTCAAAGCTCTCTAATTAAAATATACAAAAAATTAAATGAAAAACGATAATAATATGCAAATTCTCAATATCTTTTTTGAGAACTTCTCAATAATTAACTTTATTTTTTAGGAATTTTTAAATGTAGATTGGATCCCTGAATTAATTTATTATTTTAATTAACTACTATTTTCTTTTAAAAAGTATTGCTACACACAACTAGACAGGCAGATTACATTTATTCATATATTGATTTCAACTGATTTGCAAGACGGATTCGGTCTCAGAACCATAGATGCTAAGGTTAGAGGAAGCTTCTCATGACTAGCATAAGTTCATAAGCCTTGAAATTCTGCTTCTTACACGAACATACAAATAATGTGGGGATATTTCCAAGTTCTGTTTTCCATGTTCTTTTCAGTTTTATTCCTACCTTTAGCCTGTCAAGCTTTTGGATCAGGCTATACATTGACTTCAGTCACACAAGCACCAGACGGTAAATCCTTAACAGCCCAACTACAGCTCATCTCCAATAATTCGCTTTATGGCCCGGATATACAAAACCTCAAACTGCAAGTCAGGTAGCTATAACCAATCCTTATTTGTTAAACAGAGTTATTTTTTTTCTCAGAGAAGTTCGTGCTTCATCTGAAAGTGATCACTAATGAATGACCTGGAATTTTTCCAGCTATGAGTCCAATGAGTGCTTAAGAGTTTATATCACCGATGCAGAAAAGCAAAGGTGGGAAGTCCCCAGAGAAGTAGTTGCCAGATATGAAAACCATCATGGTGCTAATGATAATTGTAGTAATACTTAGGATAATGAATTGCAGTTTTCATACACCCAAAGCCCATTTGGATTTGCAGTTACAAGGAGATCCAATGGAGAAGTCCTGTTCAATTCCAGTGCACAAGGTCAAGGAAATGCTTATCTATTTGGAAACATGGTGTTCGAAGACCAGTATTTGGAGATATCTACTGGTCTTCCCTCAACTGCTTCTCTATATGGATTGGGGGAGAGCGCCAGGCCTGGATTTATGCTTAACAGGAATGGAAGCCGGTTTACTCTCTGGAATCTGGACATTGGGGTTGTGAAATTGTATCTGGATTTGTATGGGTCTCATCCATTTTATATGGATGTGAGAACAGGGGGTGTTGCTCATGGAGTGTTGTTGCTTAATAGCAATGGGATGGATATAGAGTATGCGGGCAACTACTTGACATATAGAGTGACTGGGGGAGTTTTGGACTTTATTTTTTCTCTGGCTCGTCTCCACTCTCTGTTGTTCAGCAATACACAGGCCTGGTGGGTAGACCTGCCCCAATGCCATACTGGTCTTTCGGTAAGATGTTTTTTCTTCCATGTTTTTGCTTTATCTCCAGATATGTTAACTTGGACTTGAATCAGTATGCAGAGTGTGCAGTATAAAAGTGTTTTTCATCACATCCTAGACCATGTTATGCATAGAACAACGAGTCTCCGGAAGAATGACTTTAGAAACCATATTAATCAGGAGAACAGCTCACGATTTTGGATTCTCACTTGTGATTTTGATCTAGTGAGGCTCATGGATCAAACACTAACTTCCAGCTATATAGCTACCCAATCTTAAAGCTTGGCTGCCAAGAAATTCTCCCCGAACACAATCCTAGTGGCCCTAGTATTTAACCTAATTGCAGAAGGAATCATCCCAACCCTGCAAACAGTCAGGTTCCAGTAGTATCAGCTCTGCATACCTGGTAAGAGGTATTACCCTACTGAATTCGGTTGGCTTGGTTCTGGTTCAAAAGAGTGTAATACCATGTTTCAGATCTTCATGTACAATTATTCAGGTGAGAAGAGAAGCTTTTTTTCCTCAAGGAAAAGCATCGTAGCTGGAATTGCCCCTTTCAATTGGGAATTTCATCATTTGTGAAAATCCCAACAAATTAAGGTATTGCTCCTAGTACTTGCTTCTCCAGAGGCAGATCTATTACCATTATGGGCCTGGCAGGGGTCTTTGCAGTTGTGCCTAATCCCGGTCCACTATGATTTGTGCTACCTTAGTGAACGGGCTAGCATTATGCCATACAAGAATTACAAGACACGGTGGCAAACCCGAGTAATTTGAGGTTAAATAGGTTAAAAAATAGTCTCCTGAAAATTTTCTTACGATTGTGAAAATTGCAAGAGCTTCTATTTTGTTTTGCTTTTAACTAGAAGAAAACTCCACTTTTCTCGGAAGGTAAAATTTACTCAGCTCTCGATCAAGTAATGTTTTGCCTCCAATTGGAAGAAACTCTACTTTTCTCAGAAGGTAAAATTTAGTCACCTATCGATCGATCGATCGAGTGATGTTTTGCCTCCAACTAGAAGAAAACTCTACTTTTCCCGGAAGGTAAAATTTAGCCACCTATCGACCAAGTGATCCTTATGAGTATAAAAATTCAGCACAGTAGGTATCATCACATTATTAATGCCCACAGAGTGAAAGGGGATTGTCATATAAACAGTAACATGTTTCTATGAAACCAATTAAAATATTGCAATCCATTGGAGGGCATTAAGTGCCTACCAATGCAAACATCGATTCTATTGCCTAAAGATGTTTGGCACTAGAATAACTGTCACTTCAAATGCACTATATAAATATTCATATACTTACAGACATATAGGAATTGAAATATCATTCTGACCTAAACGCAAAAGCTAGACTTAATAAAATATTCTAACCCTATTTTACCAAGTTATTCAATTCAGTATTGGACCCTTAATATCTAAGAAGGCTGCAGAATCAATTCTAATAAAACCATAAATATCAGACCAAATGGAGATAAGAAAACTTTAATCCATTTTGAAAAGTCCTTTCCAAAATTATTATTCTAGCCATTCTTCTCTTGGATCTAACTCGTTTACAGCCAACACCATAATGAGAGCATGATAACCAATCATATACATATTTAGTTATGCACACATACTGTGCACGGACTGTTGAATAAAATACATCCCTTTGGACACCGTAATCACTCATTATTCAACCCTTCCTGTGCAGGACCAGTAGCATCAAATTGTGGAAAGACTCAAGGGAAGATCTATAAATTTCTTTAGGATTCGTTAAAGTTTTTGTACACAAAACTATTTCACATTAGCAGAAGTTTGTAAAGTGGCACGATAATAGGTTCATGGTTCTGCATTTACTGGTAAACCTAATAATACCAAAATACGAATTGAGAAAATTTGGAGGGTCCCTTATATAAGCAGATTTAGAAAACCATGATTTTTTTATCGCATGTCTTCATGCGACTGTTTAAGTGTATTTTCTGCTTCAATTTAAACAGCTGGAGTGTTCCCATACAAATTTAAAATTGTAGGAAAAGGATAATTTAGAATCTTTCTTATATTAGTGGAGCATCTACTGTTTAGAAATTGAAAATAGGCTGTGAGAAAAAAAAAGGGCTGGAAATAAGCAGCAGCTGCATATTGAGAAAAATGTCAGGTGGCTACATAAATTTCTCCTACTCCAAATTTTCCCTCCAAATTATATCTGCAAAGATCATTATTGATATTATTCATTCATACATACAAATATACAGTAACTGCATATTTTGATATTATTCATTCATACATGCAAATAAACAGTAACTGCATATTTTAAAATGACTGTTTAAAAATAAACAGCAAATTAAATATTCATCCGAACACCAACCCCACAAATTACTCCTAAGAAACAGCTGCATGGGGATACAACTTTTACATTTCTTTGACCTCAATCAGGATATCATTGCCTGCACTAAAAGTATGTGCTCCAAATATCTGGAAGAATCTCTTATATTCAATGTAAGGGAATGTTTTGGTTATAATAAAAAGGTTATGCTTCTAAAGTAATTTTAGCATGAACCATGAAGTTGCAACATCCAATGTGCAGTCTTTCTAATACGTATTTAAATTTTACATATATGAATTCAATTGTACAGGATTTCACCAATGCAGATATGGATACAAAAACATTTCAGACCTTAAATCAGTTGTAGCTGGATATGCAGAAGCGAAAATACCTCTTGAAGTTATGTGGACAGACATTGATTATATGGATGGTTTGAAGGATTTCACTCTGGACCCTGTGAATTTCCCTGAGAAAGAAATGAGAGAATTTATTGGAGAAATTCATGCTAATGGGCAGAAATATGTTCTCATAATTGATCCAGGTAATGCTAAATCTCATTTTTCAGCATGAATCAACCTAATGTTGTACTAAAATTATTTGTATGGTCTAGCTCCTAAATGCGTTCAAAACTTAAAATTGACTAATTTACATGAGATTAACACCCATATCATTTGCTTAATGTCAATGATTAATCGGTGCAGGAATAAGCATAAATGAAACATACAAAACATTTCAGAGAGGATTACAAGATGATATTTTTGTGAAAAGAGCAGGTGTTCCTTACATTGCACAACTATGGCCAGGTCCAGTATATTTTCCAGATTTTCTTAACCCAAAGAGCCTCTCTTACTGGGAAAATGAGATCTCCGAATTTCACAATATAATTCCATTTGATGGCCTTTGGCTTGATATGAACGAGGCTACAAACATTTGCAGTGGAACTACATGTTCCTTGCCAAAGGATGGGGATTGCCCAAAAACATATGGCCAGATAGATTCAGATTGCTGTTTGATTTGTAGTAATGCCAATACCACCATTTGGGATGATCCTCCTTACAAAATCAATGCTTCTGGAATTCAGAGTCCTTTGGGTAATAAAACCTTGGCAGCCAGTGCAGTTCACTATAATGATATATTGGAGTACAATGCACATAATCTTTATGGGCTCACAGAGGTCATTGTGACCAACAAGGCTTTGAAATCAGTATTAAATAAGAGACCATTCATATTGACTCGCTCTACCTACGTTGGATCTGGAAACCATGCTGCACATTGGACAGGAGATAATTCTGCAACATGGGATGACCTCTGGTACTCCATACCTACAATGCTAAGTTTTGGATTGTTTGGAGTCCCCATGGTTGGTGCTGATATTTGTGGTTTTGCACAAGACACAACAGAAGAGCTCTGTAATAGGTGGATTCAATTAGGTTCATTTTATCCTTTTGCCCGAGACCATTCAGACAAGGATTCAATTCGGCAAGAGCTCTACTTATGGAAGTCCGTCACAGAGTCTGCAAAGAAGGCATTAGGTTTGAGATACCGCCTTCTTCCATACATATACACATTGTCTTTTGAAGCCCATACCAAGGGATCTCCAATTGCAAGGCCTCTATTTTTCACATTCCCTAACGATCCTAACACATTGGGGATCAGCACACAATATCTATTGGGGAAAGGAGTTCTTGTGTCCCCTGTTTTGAAGGAAGGGGCAACGACTGTGGATGCTTATTTTCCTAAGGGTACATGGTACAATCTGTTCAATGTCTCAGATTCAATTACAGTGGAAAGGGGTGTATATGTTAAACTTCAAGCTCCTTTAGATACTATCAATGTTCATGTATATGAAGGAACCATATTGCCCATGCAAGAAATGGGCATGACAACGAGAGAAGCCAGAAAAAGCCCATTTAGTCTTGTAGTAGCTCTGGGCAGTGGGATGGAAGCAACTGGAGAACTGTATTTGGATAATGGAGATGATTTAGAAATGCAAATAGAGAGTGGCAGATCGAGTTATATAGAGTTTTATGCAAATATTGTAGAGGAAGAGGTTAGGCTCAAATCATTAGTCCAAATGCGGGAGTTTGCAATTAAAGAGGGATGGATTCTCCAGAGTGTTACAGTTTTGGGATTGAAACCTTCTTCTGCTTCTGTTGCAGATGTCTCAATTGCTAGTTTATCTTTCCATTGTGATAGTCGGGAGGAAAGAAAAAGAAAGGTGGAAACCATTCAGGATGGAAAATCTGCAAGTGTTTCTCCATCATTCTTGGTGAAACAAGTCGAAACTGACGCCTCACCTCATATTAATGATTATCATAGTCCTGGTTTTCAACTAGTGATTTCCAATCTTTCCCTTCCAATTGGGAAGAACTTTGAGCTCCGTATAACATGGAAGAAATAATTGAGTAGAAATCATGTAATTCATATGGTACCAAAAGATATTTTCCACTGAATACTTGAATAGTTTTTAGATTGATGGTGAAAAGATTACAAGGTAGCACGGCATCTTCTGTTCCCACATACAAATTTGGCTCACAAAACAGTTGAAAAACACTAGTGTTATTTAAGAGTTACAATCAATAAGCAGGAACCTTCCAAGTTTTTCATGGGCTGTCTGTATCCTCTCTCTTTTCAGTCTAAGCAACATTATCACATGCTCAATGCTACCCTCAAGTTTGATGTCTTAAATGTGCTCATACTCTATAGTTGAAAGGTAAGATATATGAGGCACAAGGTGTCATGGATATCATTTTAGAGGTTATTGTCCAGTATTAGATTCATATTCTTTAACATTTTTTTTTGTTTCTTGATGTTAATTGAATATTTGTTTTTGGTACTTATTGCAACAATTTTTTTGTTTTCTTTCAAATTCATATTTTCATCTTTAATTGATGTTTGGAATCGAGGTCTAAAATTGGCAGTCAATTAAATCTATCAAGTAATTTCTTTGTGCCATTAAATATTGTTCTTCAAAGGTTAAGTCCTATCTAATTTAAGAGATATATACCATACATTAGATATATTTTTTCATTATAATTCTATATATTTTTTGGTGGTTTGTCTAAAATCCTATCTTTCATATGATAAAATCTTTGCAAAAATTCAGTTGAATTTTACAAAAAAGTTCTTAAATGCAATCAGACAACCATCAAATTTAAACCTTGCTCTGAAATTTGTTTTATTGTTGTAGTTTATTATACCACGCCATTAACATGACAATATAATATTAACTAGCACTCACAACTTTAGGAGGTTCAAGGGATGTATCAATGGTGTCTTATTGTTATAGCTTTTTTATGCCACACCATTAACATGACAATATAATATTAATTAGCACTTGCAACTTTAGAAGGTACAAGGAAGGTACAAGGAATGCATTGGTAGGAAATTCAAGGGACCATTAAGAAGATTATGAGGAATCAAGGTGATGAATATATAGAATACCTGATTTAAACAATTTATTTTTTTAAAACTTTTCTCACCAAAAACATTAATAAAGTCAACTAAGTATACATTTAGAGTGGAATTAGGGTCATGTTTGCTATAATCTAATCATCTACAAGGGTTTAAATAACTCTTGTACATGATGGGATACATGTAAAAGTGATTTATAGTGAGTTGTGGTAATGATGGTAGCTAGCTTGGCCACCTCTATAAATAAGAGCACTAAATTGCTACTTGCTTTGCACCTTCATTGCAGACATATGATTGTCTTTGCACTTTTATTTGCCACTACATCCTCCTCTATTTTTAAGCACTCTCCATCACGACACATAGCTGCAATGTTATTCCTCCAATTGGAATGTCACTTCTCCTTTCTATCAAAGAGATCAAAGCACTCTCCACACTTATCACTTAGACATATACTCTATAAATATCAACAATGTGATTTATGAATGGGTCAAGTGAACACACTATTTATGCACATATATAGATTGATATAATCAAGAATGGGATCTTGTCACATCTCACATTTACGTTAATGAGAAACTAAAAATAATAAAATAACATAGACAATGTAATTGAATTAATGAGGCATGGGCCATGCGTTTGGAATAAGATGTCTCAACCTTTGATTTCCTAGAATTGATTATTTAATTATTAATGTTAAAATTATGTTGATAATGTTCCTATATAATTAATTATGTACATCATGTGATGTCATTTGTGGGAGTGACACTTTGAGTTGTCACCTCACATGTGAAGTGGCATGGGGACATGGCTCCTAGTTTTTAGGCAATGGACATTCTACTTTGTATGAATTGACTAAAGTCATTATTGATTTTTTCCATGTAAACCTTTTGCTATGATTTTGCATGTACTTGTGGTGATATTATTTTTGTTTTCAATCTTCTTCACAGTAAGATGTTAGAGTTTAAAAATTTGCACACTCTCTCCTCTTTAGATTGATGTAGAAAGTGTTTCACATACCTTACTTCCTTTCACTATGTTGTGAACCTTGGGCATTAAACGGGAGAGAATAAGAGGGATGGCATAGCAATCAGCGTCCTATGCTTAGAATTTGTGAGGCATTTTTACCACCGACGGTGTAGATTGGTGGACAGGCAATCGCCTGCGATGAAATCCATCTCAGCCACTCACCATTTTTCCCAGATGGAATAGAGTAGTTATTGTAGGAGACAGAAGAAATGTCTAAGCAACAATTATTGCAGGAGATGGAAACCAGATGGAATAGAGTAGTTATTGTAGGAGACAGAAGAAATATCTAAGCAACAGTTATTGCAGGAGATGGAAAAAATATCTGAGCAACAGTTATTGTAGCTGGTTACGCCGATGGTGTCCCATGCTGAGGTTTTCAAACCTCACCGGCTTTCAAATAAGAGGACCAGCATATAAACTCTCAAATTGGTGTTGTGTTGTTTTCCAGTCAGTTGCTTTGAAGCGATATCTTCCTTTCCTTTGGTTCAAATATTTCCGCAACGGTCGTCTTCATCTTCTTTACAGGTATGTAATACTCTTTCTTTTGCTGTAAATTTTGCAATTTTTCCATAACAAGTTCCACTACTGTACTCTCATAGCTCTGGGCTTCATGGATTTACCAGAAGCAGCTGCAAATTCTTTCCTATACATAAATTTGGCTAGGATCTGCCCATTCTTTGTATGTTTTGTGATAAAATACTTATGGAGGCCATGGATAATTTACAGAGCTCTGCAAAAACAAGGTTTCAAAGGTCGTCCTCCCTGCTTCATGATTGGCAATACAGAAAACCCGATGATGCCTGTTCCAGAAAATCTGCAGAACTCAAATCTCAAGTATATTCATAATCTTGATTTGAAAGCCGATGAGT
This sequence comes from Sequoia sempervirens, assembly GCA_007258455.2. Taxonomy (NCBI): domain Eukaryota; kingdom Viridiplantae; phylum Streptophyta; class Pinopsida; order Cupressales; family Cupressaceae; genus Sequoia; species Sequoia sempervirens. Next base: position 48,612 of record VDFB02154943.1, on the reverse strand, counting down.
TCTACTTTATATCCTCAGGCATGATGGTAACTCTCTTGGCGTGGATGGCACATAATTTTGTGTCCTCAAAGAGCCCCACCAGGTATGCCTCTGCTGCCTCTTGCAACGCCGACACGATTGAGCTCTGGAAGCGCAGATCTTAAAAGTTTCGCACGGTTAGATCCCCCAAAACTTTAAAAAAAAAAGTATTAGGAATTGTGGTAGCATCAAATTGTTAATGCCAATTTTATTTTAAAGTTGAAAAAATATGTATGAGGTGGTTAAATTTAACCTAGAATATGTTCAATTTTTTAGAACTTTGTTCTTTTATTTCTACTTTTTCATAGATTTAATTAAATCCCTTGCGAATTTTTAGATCTGAGATGTTTGACAGCAAATCAAAACATGTTGGGCTTATGGTATGGTATATTTTTGTCATTGCATCACCCTGATTTGCAAGCTCTTATGCATCGCTTAAAGGACCATATTTTCCTTACAATCGGTACATAATATCAAATTTGATGGGGTTTTATCCTTTGCAGGATTTTATCGAGCTGCATATGCCCATGTTGCATCTGCGTCACTCTTCTGGTGGAATTTGCCTTGGAGTGATCAAACCTCTGCTCCATGTAATGGAGTGGTTCACGTCACAAATACCTTGTTGATCCTTTGCATCTGCTATGTGGTTTAGAACTGCCCCACGAAACAACTTTGATAGCACATAGGTCTTCTTCCTGGCATTATCATTGCTCCGATTGCATACATCCAGGCATCCATCTTAAGTTTGCTAAGGCCATTTGTTCATCAGTTATTTAAAAGCAACTTGCTTACTTTTAAGTTTTAAATCCAAGTGGAAGACTTACCATTTGTTGTGATAGCATGTAAAGGAGCTAAAATCTTGGAGGAGGCAACAGTGATCTTCTAAATATTTTGGATAGCATTCACAAAGAATTATCCTCAACTCTCCACCAATAGCGTAATTAGACAAAATATTTCCTTGCAAGTTCACACAAGAAACAATGAAAAGTCAAAGCACATTGTTCATCAACCTCATGAACGTTACAGGTGCGTTGCATAATCTAAATGCTAGTACATAAAACACTTTAACTGTAAAATCAGAGGGATTTTGTACAACTATTCTTTATTTGGATTATATGGCTGTGTTACTGGAACAACAATGTTGCAATCTATGCAATGGTACAATGATTCACCTATTTGACAAGTTGAAACTGATGAGACAGCTGTATTTTGCAGCAATAATTTTCAGTGTTGATTTTTTGTCTTGTTTTAGACTGATGAGATAACTGTATTTTGCAGCAATAATTTTCAGTGTTAGATTTTTTGTCCTAATTTAGCCATACCATAGAGAAAGAAAATGAAAAAGGGGGTTTCATCTGTATCACAAATAAATGAATTTGAAGGTGATTCAAAGAGAGAGCACAAATGTGGGATCATAGGGGTTGGTGTTGCTGAAACTTACAATGGCATCCAACAAACTTCAACACCCCATCACACAGAAGCTACATTGGTTGAAGCTCAAGTAAGGAATAAGAAGCATGCCAAGAAGAAGAGGAAAATGGGTTCTAAAGATTTACACACTCTATCTCCACCATAGAGAAAGAGATTTGAAGCAGGGTCTGATTTATCTCTCAAATTTAAATTTTATTGAAATTAATCTATCAGTTTGACTGTCATCTCCAACTAGAACTTTATGTTATTGATTCATTGATATTTTATTTTGGTTTAAGACTACTGCAGGGACGTGTACATGGTGAGCATTAGATGTAAACTATACTTTGAAAGAAAATAGCTGCCCTGTAACCCACAACGCATAGGTCCATTTCATGCCTTGACAGTAGCAGTTGCATAGGGAGATAAGGGCGCCATCATTCTTCTGCAGGGGACGGCATGGAAGGGGCTTTTGAGTGGGTTCCAATGTGACTGGTGCTAGAAACATCAGTCATTCAAAGGCCTGAGCAGATCACATCTCAGCACTGCAATTTTTTTTGTTCTTCTCCCTGTTGTTATCATCATCTATTTGTTATTATTTTCCTTTGATCTTGATTTCATTTTATTTAGCTTAAATATCTCCCAAATGTGTTCCATAGAAAGTTATTGATTTTCCTGCCTCTAATGTTCTTTATCAACAGATTCAAATGGGAAATGCATGGAAGGATTATTGAGCCATTTGCAGAAGATATGAGATTTAAAGCCTCAAATGTAATTGACATAGACATAAAATAATTAAATTTTGATTTCCCTCAAATTTGAGAGGGCCGGTCAGAATGTGACAGTTAGTTCACTTGAGTTGTATAGTTTGTAGTGATTTTCAAGTAATCTATCTAACATGCACTCACTTACCTTCAATGATCTATTTGTATTATACTCTGTACATAAATATTGTAAACACAGATTGAATGGGAAAAACCAACTTGTTAAGATTTAGTACTATATCAGCTGGAGTAACAGATACATGTAAAGCCTATATAAATAAAGGCATAAGATAAGAATCGTTGGTTAAATATTTTGCACTGTAATAGCTGGTGTAAGACATATAAAGTGCATAGGCACAAGATAAGAACTCAGAACCAAATACTTATAAAATTGACCCAATACTGATATAACCTTGAACCATATGACAGGTAGATTCAAATCTTTCACTTTGTCATCAATATGCTACAAGCAAACACATTCTGCTCCCTCTAACAGGGCTTGCTCATCACATTGCCCAAGCAATATACTACTAGCAGGGTGGAACTCTGTAATTTGAATGGTGGGTGTTTACGTATGTTGGGATTGAATCAAATAAAGAACAGAGTTACCTATATTGGTGGGTGTTACTTATATTGGGATTGAACTAGCAAGAGACATTGGGTTAAACAAGGCATCTGATCTGTTTGACAAAATGTTTCAACGAGATGTGGTCTCATGGAATGCTACTAATGGAAGTTAGAGCCCTCTTTAACTTGAGGGCTGAAAAAGAAGACGTAGCTCCACAAAAACATTACAATGTTGCACAAGGAGAGTGCCTTTGCCATGTTTTCTATGTTGTACAAAAGAACCTTCAAAACAAAACTTCAAATGGGTATTGAAGGAGATGAAAACCCACTATGCTTATAATTAAAAAAAACTCAGTGGTGCCTGCAACATGAAGTTCTGACTGAAGCTTCCGCTTGCATCACTCATATGATCAAACAAGTGCTCTGGGATATGACATAGTAAATTGGACACAAACCCCAGCCACTGTATATTTAAAGTGGACACTGTACCTGGTTTTCTAGGTATTTTAACATTAATTTTTTGCCACATTTCATCGATATGCCCCTAATTTGGTGAGAGGTTCAAAAACAACTGGTCGTCAAAACTAACTTCTTGTTAGTAAATCCTTGTAGACTTGGTCTAGGAGAGAGAAGGCTGACTTACTATTGCCGGGACACTTAAGAAGTAGGTGTAAGCTAAAGTTTACTTTCTTTTCATGGGCAACTAGATACACCTTATATGCAGCCAAAAAAAGGCTACTTTGGTAGAAGTGTTAAAAAAACCCACCAAAATCTCTCTGGGTATCGATGTGATGTTACATGTGAAGGCCGAGAACAATGAGGGAGGTTTTCAAATGGAGAGCATGCATGATACTATAAGGATGCACTGCAGGTACTTTTTCTCATCAATTTGCATGCTATAATTTCAATAAAATATTAATCGGACTGTCACTGGAGATGACAGTCAAACTGACAAATTAATCTCTTTCAATAAAATATACAAGTTCTGGTTGGAGATGACAGTCAAGTTGTAATGTCCAGTGAAAGTCACTCTCAATAAAATATTAATGTCCAGTGATAAAATCGTTCTCAATAAAATATTAATTTTTCATGAATCAATTTACAACTTCTGGTTGGAGATGACAGACAAACTGTAATGTCCAGTGAAAGTCACTCTCAAGTTCTAACAGCAGAGGAGATATGGAAACAAAGGCATCTGTATCTTGCAATGGAAGCATGTATGCAGGGGTTGAAATTCATGAAAGATGAGTACACAACCATTTTGTATATACTTAAAGCAACAATTAAGAGCACCCAAAACTAGAATATCCAAGATTTCCTATTTTTGATGGTAAGAGATTAGAGTAAAATAATCTTAGCCCTATACTATATGTGTCCATATGATTTACTACTGGGTTAGTTTCATATACCTACTAAATTTTATTTATGTGAACATAATGAGGAATTGAATTTTTGGAGCTTGCTTTGAACAAATGTACAACTCAGATGTAATTTATCAGATATTTTTGTATGAAAGTTGTTTATATTTGTTGTTAAACTACTTTTGCATCAACTATGTGGAATGGCATCCTAATTGGGGGTTGTTTTTGAAAGTGATGTGGGCTTTGATTCCATTAATCCTGACTTCCACAAGCACAGAAGAACTGTTTTGATTCCATTAATCCTGACTTCCAGAAGCACAGAAGAACCATTTCAACTTGCCTTGCTTCAGCGTGTTTGATTTCTTTATAGGGGATAATAGCAGGTAAAAATTTGAGAATGTATGAAGTTTAATATATGAATCGTCTTTGTCTTGTACAACCTTAGAATAAATATCAGTTAAGCTAATTAGACAGTCGAGATTATCATTAAGCATTTCTTGGAATATTGGCAGACCTTTTCCCACCAAAATGAACATTGTTCAATATCTCATATGTAATAGAATTGGGAATAAAAAATGTTTTCAAAAGTTTACCCAACCACATCATAGCTTGAACAAGCATGCCAAGGCTACAAAAATGACTAAGCAGCATATTATAGGATACGGTATCTGGGATAAAACCCATTTTAAAAACCTTACCTAACAACGTTACAGCCTGACCAAGCAATTCATTGTAGAAACCATCCAAAATTGTATTGAAAGTGAATGTGTTTGGAGAAAATCCTGTAGCAACAAGGCTCTCAAGGAGATTAAAAGCTAGATGAGTCATATTTGTAATGCTAAGACCATTTATCCAAGTATTATAGCTAATAACATCAGGAGCACACCCACTGCATGACATCATGTTCATGATCTCCAAAGCCTGCTTCATCCTAAAAGTAGAAGCACCAGTATATTGGCAAAAAAGTAGTCTTGAATTTGGACAATGAAGCCCTCTTTGGCAGAGGTTTCAAAGTAAGGAATATTGCCATTAGAAGCACAACATGATCCGGCTTTTTTTTCTGACAAACTTGTAAGAACCAATATTTGTGCTTATAATCAAAATATCAATCCACCTTCTACTCTGTTGTTTCCACCATCCATATCAATTTTATTTCCAAGCACCACAAATGGAAAAAATTTCGGATCAGATGGTCTTGCCTGTCAAAAAAAATTGGATGGAAGGTCATGGTTAGCAGTAGCAAAAGTCAACAAACCCTTCGAATGAATAGCAAAGTTAAATTATTAGATAATTCAGTAAAATTCCTGATTAAAAAATTCCTCACGCCAGTTGTTAAGGCAATTATTGCATTTACAGCTTTAGCTGCAGCTGCTATACATTAAATAGCAAAATATCATGGCAACCAGTGCATTTACAGCTTCATTTAGCAGTTACAAAAAAACTGTACATGCAGCTGCAGCAAGTGACTTACCACAAGATGCAGCACAATATGTAAGATGTTGTCAATGATGCAGAAGGATAAAGTGGGCAGATGTTGGTTAGAAGTGAACCAAAACAAAAGCCAATGTCCTTACAACTGCTGATTGAAACTAATCATTAATTCATGAGACAAGGACAACAATATACTATATTATGTTTAATTATGTATACTTGTAGGGAAGAACTAATCATTAATTCATAAGACAAGGACAACTAATCATTATTCTATTCAACTAAAAAATATATATTATATTTAATTATATATACTTGTAGGGAAGAAATAATCATTAATTCATAAGACAAGGACAACAATAGTTGCATATAAATAAAATGATTTACAAAAGGTATTTAATTGAAAGTGAAGTGAAGTTGGTTGTGTGGGTATAAAATTAGTGGTAAATATTTGAGGTAAATGATTGTATATGTACTCAAGAAGTAATTTTCATAGAAGGGAGTTGGATTATTACAAACATCTATGTTTGCAATGTTGAGTCGTTATATAGGCATTAAACTCTTTATGGATGAGAGACCAAAGATACTTATGATGGTGAAATTTTTATAAGGGTGGAGTTGGTGTGAGTTAATAATATGTAGACACACTTTTATTTATGTAAACATGTTAAATAACTATTTTTAAGTCAAAAGTTACATTATTGATGTATATAAGGATGTGGTCCCATAAAGGGAGCTTTAAGATCTATTTCTAGTGAATACTTTTGAGATGGGGCTGAAAATTAGCTTTACCAACTTAAAAAAAATTCTTACTACATATCATATATCTACAAGTTTTAACATTAATTAAAAAAAAATGAACATTTATTCAACCATTAAAAAACATAAAATCACTCATATCTTAAATCACCTAAACCCTACCCATTACTTTAAACCTTTAAAATGACCTACTTATGACCATAGGTTTAGCTTCTACTTTTGATTCTCCTACAAATAAAGCCCATCATGTTAGAAATTGGAATTTATCTTCTTTAATGATGAGGCTAGAGTAGTATTTTAATTAGCATCATTTTGTTTGTTGGACATGCAAATGACAACTTCATCAAATGTTAAAAAAAATCTTCAACTACAAATGTTAACCATTTAGTGGCCTGAGGTGGTCATTATATGTTTAACAATGACATTCTAAATCAGCAAAGAAAGATGATTTCCCGTTTAAAACAAAAGGACTTCACACTTGCCTACAAACCCTGTCCCTCCATATTTAGTATGCCCACTTTGTTGATGTGGATTTTGGAATTTTTTACATTTTTAAGCAAAATCCTTCCAATTCCCACTCACAATTATAAAACATATCTATGGTGCTTCATTGGTGAAGGTAATGACTGGGGCAAGTGAGTTTAATTTAATATATTATATATGTCTATTAAAAATATTCATTATATACTTACAATTATTAATAATAACTATATCATATTAACTTCACATGTAAGTAGTGTAAATATAGTATTTGTTTAAAACTCATTCCTCAATACACAACTCACCCATTTTGTTTATATATATATATATATGTCCTCCCTTCTCCTCCTCCTCTAAAGCTGACAAACTGCTGAATTTTCTTGATTGTTCTGCCTTACATTAACTTCGAATCATATTTCATGGCTGGATTGAAGGCTGCGCACAAATAAGGTTATATGTAGTGAAGTAAAGCTCGAGTTAACATCAGGAATGAGAGACACAGGAAAGATTTCAGAAATTTGCTTGTTTTTAAGAGGATTTTCATTTATACATATTTTTGAGGGCTTTAACCCCAGAAATCCATATTCTGCCCTTGATCATCTTTTATGTTGTGCATAATGGCCTTATAAAGAGGCGTGCGTAGATTTAAATTTTTGAATGTTTGCAAAATCCAATCAAATTTGCAAGCATTGTAGTAGTTTTTCATAATGAAAGGGGAGGCAAAATAGAGAGGTTGATTATTCAATGATCTGTGTTGGAAGTTTTTTCTTTCATTTTCCCTTGAACACCATTTTCCCTAAGTTTTGTAAAATTAAGGTACCAACACCATTGCGAGGAGTGTGCAACAGATTAAAAACTGTCATGCTGGTCTGTAGGCTTGTTATGCAGTAACTCCAAAAAAATGCAATGTATCATGCAAATCCTTTGCACAAGAGGCTTGTATTGCACACTTCTCAAATTAAAAATATAAATTACAAAATATGCATCTGGATGAAGCTTTAAGGGAGTGGCAAATGAATCAGGGCACAAACAGATTTAACTAAATGCAAGATTGACCAAGAAGATTGACAATACATCAAAGTTTGTCAGGGGTTCCTCAATTAATAGGTACAAGCACTGTGAATAAGCATACAAATTACAGAGCAGGTTCTAACTATGCTTCACAAATTCCTGATATAACCTCCAACAAGTGCAACTCAAACCACTTTTTTCTGCAGAATTTGAACACTTCAAATGTTGCCAGTGCCCCAATGGATCTTCCAGATTTAGCTCCACTTTTCAGCTCTATGAATAATAATAACAGGACGAGCTACAATTCCACAAAACTTGTTCCCTTACTTCTCACTGATTCCAGTTGTTCTATACTCTCCTCTCCTGAACTTAAAACTGAAAAAGGGGAAGTGCATAGCAGGTTTAGATTGGCAGAGTTAAAGAAGCAACATGACAATGATCTTAAACAGCCAATGTTCAGCTTCAGCTTGGATGGTTTCCAAAGCTCATTCCCACAATTAGATCATTTTGGTAGACTAATCCTTTTATCATAATCTTACAAAGTATAGAATAAACTCATACTCATTTCACGTATAAATAAAAATATGCATATCTCTATATCTTTTATTATTGTCTGGTTTGCTCCTAAATAAATCAATAACACTGGTTTACCTAAGATTTGACAAGGATTACCTCAATAATATGATAATACTAATCTTAGAGAGTTACATCGATTCTCAAATCTCTATCTCTACGTTGAGTTTAATCACAGTATCTCAAAGATACAAACTTTTAAAGAGTTATACCATATCTCTTATTTATAGTGGGATTTAAATGATAACTGCTCTCATTATGAGAGATAGTCGACCCCCTCACCACCTTATACATCGTTGGAGATTTACAAGGATGTTGTGGACTGATGGAGTGGTATTGATTGCTTTCTTAGTCCAAATATTCAAGGCTAAAGTTCTTTTTTGTTCTCTGTAGAATGGAATCTGCACACAGAACATGGCTACATGATCAAACTCTTCTGGAGGCTGACCCAATTGAATTTGAAAGAGGGAGCTGTTGATTGCTATTGGGACTGCCAAATGGCAGGTGATTTACAAGAGAATCAAATGGAACGCGTCTTTACTGGAATGAATATTCGTGGAACAAAGGTAGGTAGAAGTACAGTAGTTTCAATTACTTGAACTAATGTTAGTAGAGCTAGAGTAGGTATGAAAATATGCTTATTTCAATTATTGAACAAGTATTCCTGGACCAAGGGTAGATATGAAAGGAGATTAGTAGCAGAGTATAATTTCCACAGTTGAGTATGCATTGTTTAGATTTGATTGTGCGAATTTTTTGTTGGATGTTTTGGGTCAAACTGTATGACAGTGGAGAGAAAAAAAATCCAATATACTAATATTGTTTTCTTCTTCCATTGTATGGAGCACTCCATACAGTAGCCAATTTATTGTTCATGGAATCCCCAGTAGGTGTTTGGTTTTCATATACCAACACTACTTCTGATTTCCTTGCCATAGATGACATATTCACTGGTAAGTTAGTGGTTTACACATAACTTTTTTTCATGTTTCTTTCAATTTGGGATTGAATTGAAGATTGTGGGTTTGCAGCAGAGGATTCATATAAGTTCCTCGTGAGATGGTTGGAAAGATTTCCAGAGTATAAATCCCATGAATTCTATATAGCAGGGGAAAGCTATGCAGGCAAGTTCTACACAAATGCCTGTTGCACTTTGCTGATTGATAGCTCAAATACAACATGTGCTTGCAGCTTTTTGACTGATGGTCTGTCTAGTTGGTTGATTTGCAGGGCATTATGTACCTCAGCTTGCAGAGCTTGTGTATGACCGCAGTGGAAGCTTTTCCAAATAGCATATCAATCTACGAGGCTTCATTGTCAGTGCTAAAACAAAGGCTTCCTTCTACTCTAACTAATCCAAATTGTTTCTTTTGTATTTTGACTGTGATTTTACTGCAGGTGGGAAATCCTGAAACAGATGACTCATATGACTACGAGGGAATAGCAGATTATGCTTGGCGCCATGCTATCACTTCTGAGTCTCTGACCAAACTTATAAGATTTTGCCACGTTTCTTTCAGGAGGGGATTCATCTAAAAATTCCTTGAAGTGTAGCATATGCATAAATGGTTCTGAAAAACAAATTAAAGGAAAAATTGTGTTTCATATCAATTTATGAGCTTGAAGAAATGGATGAGTTGAGGCTTGATGATAGACCGTTGCTGGATGGAGAAACTGGGCAGTCAAATCTGCAAGGTGCAAGACACTCAGACATTGATGGTTCTTGTGCACTGCGTAACAATTACATCAAATTCAACCTAGTCCTTATAGTGACCCTGTCTCAAATTCAACCAGAGGGCGCCCTATCCACAGCCTCGACTATAACTGCTAAAAAACGGACCAACTGAAACTACGGATTTGGTGTATAGAAAAATAATCCGAAATAATCTCAGCTTCATTCTAATAGAGGATAGTATTTAATATTTTCTTTCAAGCATAGCAAATGTATCCACAAATTGAAGAAGATTGAAGGATCTGCCAGAGAATAAAGTGGGAATCCCTGCTATCAGGCTTCGATGATGGATGAGATAAAACCCGAGAAGGCAGGAAGCGCAAAAATGGAGTTTCGCTGGGGGCATAATATTATAAGAAGGGTTTGCAAATTTAAAAGAAACATTTTAGAAAGCCACATAAACCTAGGTTTCTCGATAAAATCAGGGCAACAAGTGGCATACCTCAAGTTTCCGCACAGATTGGTGTCTTTCTCTCAACGATGCAGAGGAGAAAAATGATCACCTGGACTCTTCTTTCAAACACAGCAAAGAAAATTAACTGTGACGTGCTGTGAAGAATGCCGATATTTTGCTTCTAATAGAAATTGGGGCTTCTGTCGTGCTGTCAAGGATGCCGACTTCTGCAATAACTGTTGCCCAGATATTTTCCCTCTTCTGCAATAAACTCTATGCCATTGGGAAAAAAACATTGAGCGGCCAAGATGCATTTGATCGCAGGCGATTGCCTGTGCACGAATCTATACCGTTCGCCGTAAAAAGACCTCCCAAATACTAAGCATGGGACGCCTTCGGCGTAAAAAAAACTGGTTTTTTTGCGTGCAGACCAAGGTCATGGTTAAGAAGGGTAGGAGGGTGTTGCTTTGAGAAAAAGAAGATCAGAAAAACAAAAGTTAGCTGAAGAGGGATGAACAGAGTTGCAAAAAGAGGAAGAGAAGGGCATGACTATGATGAGCGAGGGTCTGCAGTGAAATGTTCATATGTCTCATTTGTTGGACGCCATATTCTAGAGGTCATTGCTCCTTAAAAATTAGAGAAGGTGAGTAGAAGAAAGGGGCAGGTCGTGGGCAAAACTCTGGCGTGCAGGACAAGAGCAGAACTGCAGTTGGAGACATATAAAAGCCAGACTTCACAACCTTGATCGCTCCCTGCCTGCCTGCACTAAAATGGGAGCTTTATTAAGTTTGCAGGAAAGAGTGTTCAGGGAAGGAGAATATACAAAGGGTAATTTTTTTTTTAGAAAATTTAGGAGCTTGTGAGCAAATGCAAATGATTGAAAAGGTTTCGAGACTTTTTAAAGAAATGCCTGAACAAATGAAGTCTTGTGGGCTGCGATAGATATAGGATATTCATAAAACGTGTTTGTTGAAATACGTTGGAAACTTTTGAAGGAGATACAAATGGCAGATGTAACGCCAGAGTCTACAACCTTTGCATGTGTGTGTTCTATCTGAATATGTCAAGAATAAAGTCCAGATCATCAAAATTGGTATGAAGTTCAATGTGAGATTCATAAGGAGTCATTTATCCTTTCCTTCTAAGGAGATTATGGTATTTACCCTAAACTTAGTTTTTGTTAGTTTGCTGATCTCGCAGTGTCTTTTAGTTATAAAGAGGAATCGCTTATCCTTTTCTTCTAAATGAGAAAGGTTTGTTACTTATTTCTTTTCTAATGCATGTAAGGTATTGATGTGAATAATAATGTGAATAATAATTGTATTATCTTAGTGATGGTTGTGATGTACTTGTGAATTTTGTTTGTAAAAGTATTTCTTTCATGTGGGAATAAACAAGTATAATGAGCTTTGAGTTAATTATATGTCAAAGATATCTTTAGATAAAAAAATAGGCGTTAAATTCTTAGATGCTTGTAATATATAAATATAACCACACATCCACACATACAAACTTGATTAGTATTTAATAATTTAATGTGTACATATAAAAAAGTCCTAACTTTGTATATAGGTGTGTATAAGAGAGAATTTGCACCCTAGGCGCAATTCCCCTTTTTGCCTTTATACATTTTAGAAAACTTAAGTTGGAGGCTTAAATTCACTTAAGCTTGCTGATGGCAATCCAGTTGGTGCCTCTTTTGTGTGTTGGTGGAGGCGTTTCTGTTGGGGATGCTTGCGTGGCACACAGATGCCAGAGCGACACACAGACGTCTGTGCAACGCGCAGACGTCCTTGGAAGATTCCTACGGCTGAGCCAACAGAGGCATTACTCTTCCTAGTTGCAGTGAAGTTGTAATGCCTCCCTCAGCCACCTGACCCGAATATGGCCATTTCCTTTCTCATTCCTTGATAATCAGTCTTCGAACTTGCATTTACAGGTTGGATGAAGGATTGGAAGAACTCTACACCACATCAAGCTCTCATACTCTCATTCACAAGATCATTTGCACTCACTTCCAAACATTTCATAGCAGCAATATCACGCTCCATCATGTCAGTAGAGCAAGTTTGAGACCACGCCATTGTAACAGAGGCTTGAGTTCCTCTCATTTCTCCTCCAAGCAACCTTGAGTGCTCTTGGTGGAGGTGGTAAGTTTCCCTCTCCTCTCCTCTATCATTTGGTTGAGTAGCATAGTACTATTTGTAGTGCTTGTGTTTTTTCCACTTCTTTATCTCTTTTCCATTAGTTGTCCGTGGAGGTGGGAACACCTAAACGAGGTCTAACTGAGGCAGACCCCTATACAACCACCCCCCAACATTCTCTCTCTTGCTGTGTGTAGGTGTGTGAGCTCTTGGAGGATTAACTGGTGAATGAGTTCATTGGTGAGATTCTCCTCATCTTTATCACTCTTGTCTATTTTCTTTACAATATTAGAGATTATTTAACTTACCTAGTTATGTCATTTTGGCCCTTTAATTAGCTTGCTGGGCCATTAGCTAGTTTTTTGTGGCCTGACCTTATCTTTGTCATTGATTGGCCGTACGGACTACAACGCACTTTCGAGACGCTAGCATGTTGCACTTTCGTCCATAGTCCATGCTTCTGTCCTCAAATAGAAAGCTTCTCGAGATGAAGTGTTAAGCCTAGAAACTAGCTTGCCTAGCCTCTTTCTACACTTTGGGCCTGTTGAGTAGCTGAGAGGCCCTATGGTCCTCACTACCCTTGCTTTACATACCCTAAACAATACATTTAGTTGAGGTAAGTTAGGGAAGCCTCTTGTGTCTTGACCCTCCATGACCTGGGGTCTTGCATGCGATGGTCCCCCTCTCTTACATTTTTGGTGAACTTGATGTGAACCAAAGTTTGTTCATTCGTTGGTGTTAAAACTCCCTTTAGATATTTCATGGTTGTTGTGACCTCATGTGTTGTGAAGGTTTATGACCATCACAACCTAGTCCACAACTTTTGGGCATAGTAAGGAGAAATGTATGACACCTCCCAATGGATAGAATGAAGGTCTCGCTTAGTATCTCTACAGGTCTTTTCTTTAGTCCCGCCATTGGTTTAGCCACACAAGAGCAGTTATCAAGGAATGAGATGGGATTCGTTGATGAAACTGATCACATTCCCACTCCTTTTGTGTCTCCCATGCCATCATCGGTGGACGAGCATGAGGTTTTTCAAATTCCTGTTGAGTATGTGTCCGCCCTCACTAAAGGATTGGGCAACCTTGAAAACCATTTGAAAAGAAATCTAAAGATGGCTAGAGCCACTCGAGTTGTTAGTGAATTAAGACATATGATGGGAACAGATCGAATGGGCATCAAACTTGGAAGTAGTCTCTTTAGTATTACTAAAGCATGCAACTCTACCTTTGTGCAAGGAGCCACCTTCAGAGAGCCCAAGAGACAATTAGGAGTATCAATGCCTCCTACTTCTATCTACATGACCAACACAGTCCCTTCCATTAGTATCCCTTCCATCCCTAATCAACCAAAAACTATCAAAGTAAATAAGGTCCCATTGGGCTTTAGCTTTACCCCTTCTATCACCTCCAGTGGTGGAGGTTTTGGGGGAGCAGGTGGTGGAGGCTTTGGTAGTGGCGGTGGATTTGGTGGCGGAGGTGGTGCTGGTAGAGGTGGCTCTAGTGGAGGTCATGGCAACTTAGTTCTAGCAGAGGCCCTACTAGTGGCGGCAGCTCTGGCGAAAGTCACACCGGTGGCAGTTCTGGAAGTGGACCTAGCGGTGGTTTTGGAGGAGGAGGTTCCTCTGGCCCTCTATCTTCTAACAACCCTATTTTGAATACTCTACTTCAGAATATGGGTAAGATGCAGAGTCAGTTAGCAAGCCTCTCCCAAGCCTCCGCCCAACCCATTTTCCAACCCTTCTTTTGACATAGCCTGTTGTTGGTCACTATCTTAAACTCTCCCTTCCCTCAAGGAATGGAGATTTCAAATTTTGAGAAGTTCGGTGGCAAGGGGGAATCCGCAGACACATGTGTCTTCCTTTAACACTCTCTGCACCGATTTATTCCATCATGATGCTTTGATGGCTAAACCATTTCCCTAATCTCTCAAGGACACAACACTCGAGTGGTACTATTCCTTGATAATTCTATTTTTTCATTCAATCATCTTGTTAACCAATTCCTTAGGTAGTTCCAAGAAAACATCGAGTTGAAGATGACCTTCTCGGATCTTGTCCGATGTAAGCAAGGAGATAATGAGAAGATCACTGATTTCATAGTGCGTTATCAAGCGCTTCTTTCACAAATCTTGTATCAGCTACCCAAATCTGATGTGCAGAAGGTATTCATAGGCAACTTACAAAGGCCTTGGCAAGAGAAGTTTTCCTTGATGAAATATCCCTCTTTTGCGCATTTGTGTGCAGCTTTACGAGAGTACCAATAGACGGTTGCTTAGTTCAGGGGGTATTCCTCGCACTCCCATTCTGAAGGGAAATCCATTGTATCAATCTTCAGAAAAGGAAAATACATTGCGAATGTAGTAGCTGTTGTTAATGACAATGGCCTCAAACGCAACCAAAAGTTCACAAAGTTATCAGAATCTTATACCTCCATCTTACAGAAGTTGCCAAGGGATAAGATTGTAACTTTTCTAGCTCCTAATTTTGTTAAGGAACCTTACCCTAACTAGTATGATGGGAGCACTTACTATCAGTACCATCATTTTAATGGACATGATACCAAACGCTATATGTTGTTGTGTCATGAAATATAAGACTGCATCGAGGACGATAGCATTCATCTTGATGAGAATAAACAAAACACTAACAAATCAGTGATAAAAGAAAATAGTGAATTGCAGATATACACAGACCCGTTTTCATCGCATTCTGCTAACATGATTATCAATCCCACTGATTTTGTTTCTCAACTTGAGGCCTATGTAAATATGGTCATGGTGACCTCCACTATTTCACTCGTATCCAGTTCGTTGGATGTTACATTTACAACATAGGATCTACCTTTGAGTAACAAGCCCTCACCTCTTTACATTCTCGCTCATGTCAATGGTAACATTGTGACAAGAGTCTTGATAGATGCCATGAGCCGTGTGAATGTTATTATTGAAGAAACATTGGTATTGAACTCACTACAAAAAGAAAAATATGGAGAAACAAGATCTACCATTTGTACCCACGATGGTATGAATCTCAAACCTTATGGCTCGATCACTTTGTCCATCCTAGTTGGACCTAGTGCTGTTGACATGGTCTTCCATGAATGGGATCACCTTCATTATCCATAAATTTCTAAAATTCTTCCACGAGGGTGTTGTCCATGTAGTGCATGACACCGGATATTAGCCTTTGGTATCCCGTGGTGGGTATTCATTGGATCACTTTTGGCCCTCTCTAGTTGGTTCACTTCCTTTGAGAATGGACCTACTTTACAAGAACTACATGTGAAGTATAAAACTGGAGGAAAAGGGGAGCCAAAGATGACCCTTCTTGTAACAGAGAAACTAGTTACCTCCTCTTCCTAGTAAGAGAAGAAGAAGCCTGTGCTTATGACTACTCCTTCTCTGAGAGAGAAAGAGAAGTCCACACCGATCCCTTCTCCTCCCCACAAAGGTAAAGAGAAGGTTGTACCATCCCCTCCCTCTTCCTCGAAGAAGGAGGAGAAGCCCATAGCAGCTCCCTATTCTTCCCGTAAGGGTAGAGGGAAGATGACCCTTTCATGGACTACCCTGTCCTCTCCCCTTTCCTGGGAAGAGTACTAGAGGAGCAAGCCCAGTGGCTATCTATTAAATCTGATGATTCCTCCTTGGCGTAGGCCCAAGAAGAATCACAGAGCTTCTTAATGAATTTCCAGGACCATGGTACTATTTATATAGCAAAAAGAAAGGTTCTTAGAGAGAATTTGATTCATGGCCTCCTACTGCTTTTGTTCCTAAGGTAGTGAGTGGAAAGAGGCCCATTGCTAAGGCTCTCGAGTCGAGTCCTCCCATCACTCCTTGGCTTGCTCCCCCTGCTCCTACATAGGAACTTGTTCCTCTTCCCAAAATGACCAAAGTGGACATTCCTATGATTGAGTAGGAACCTCCCATCCCTTCACAAGCTGTGGCTTCTAACTCCAAGAGTCATAGGAACCACCTTGCATGTGAGTGCAAATTCCAGCAAAAGGCTCTCCTGGCTGAGTAGGTCGCTTCGCAACAGAAGGAGGAAGAAACGACCACCCCTGCTTCAGGACCCTCTATAATGTCATCTTCCCCCTCTCTTGTTGTGTCTCTTCTGCATAATCCGCTCTCAGCTTCTGTTGCAAGCACAAAACCACCTAACCCTAATTAGGTACAAGTGTTTATTGCTCCCTCAGTGGTGTCACCTTTGATGATGTCCTTTTTGAATATTCATTCCTTCCCAAAACCCATGGATATGGTTAACACTTTGGTCATATCCACTGCGGTTCTGTCCTCCTCCTCCTCTGCACCTCTAGCTTTGTCTGTGGGGAGTTCATACCCTCCTATGAGGAAGGAGGTAGAGGCTATTCCTTCTTGCGATAAAGGACGTAGGAGAAGCCCACCTTCGCAAGGTGGCCCTATGATGACTTGTTCTGTCCTTGCGAAAGAATTAGTCTAAACCTCTCTTGAGTTTGTCACTGCTCCCAAATCATTTGGTGAGCCTAGAAGTGGATCTCAAACACAACCCATCCTGTTTGCTGAAGTAAGACATAGTGCTTCCATAGGGTGCATGTTTAACTCTGTGGATGAAGTCCTAACCCTGTCGGTGATCTTCGCGAAATCATTGACTTTGACTCCACAAGAGCTTGGCGGAGAGGACATCGAGGGGCCCTCTTCCTTGGCCCTTGTTGTGGGAGGGTCGAATGCCCCTCCTCTTAACATTCCACCCTTGTAGGCTCATCTTCCTTCCCCTTATGAGGATCTAGATTAGGAAGCAGACAATCTTTTGGATGACCAGTGTTAGGAGAAGGCCCCCTTTTCTTGATCTTGTGTGTGTGTGTGTGTTTTGTAATGTGTTCCCCCATACTTGTGCTATGTGTGCCTAGATGACCCTTGTCACCCCTATTGGTGCTTGGATATAGGCATGGTTTTGTGTCGTAAACCTTCTTCTATTTGTATCATCATTCTTCCATGTTTGTGCTTGATTTTTGATAAATTGGGGATGATGCAAAGCGTTGGGGGCATTTAGGCTTCCCTTCCATGTTGACCCAAATTTTTAATTTTTACTTTGTTTTCTATGCATTCTTCTTGATCTCGTTGGGGATTGATGATCTTTCACCTTAAATTGTAGTTACCTACTATTATATGAGCTCAGATAGATTTGACCCTGCTAAACCAAATCCCCATGTGCCCTTTGTTTGTACTTTTCACTTTCTCTTTATATTTCTCTCTTCTTTTCTTGAGTTGTCCCTCCTATGTGTGACAATGTTCTTTAACACTTTGACTTTCAGAAAATGAATTTTCTGCCGACAAATATTTTCTTTAAATTCCTCACAATACCTTTTCCTCGGAAGTGCATTCTCAACTTGGAACCCTAATGGAATGTGTTTCCTTCATCACGAGTTCGTAAAGAGAGGACTTGGAGACCTTCCTTCGAAGCAGGAACTACTTTGACTTCCCCTTGCATGGGGGCATGACCTTCCTTTCAAATTCCTTGATGAAGTGAACATCTTTTGAAAGGATCCCTTGATAATGAATCGCTCTAAGATGACAACTTTTGAATCATGTCCCTTGGGTGGACCCCCTCTTTTTCATGGTGGGTTCCTCAAGGACCCTTCTTCAAAAGCCTTTGTAGTGAATGGACTCTTGCACGCCTAGCCTAGGGGCAGTCTAACTAGACTCGTTACATTCATCCTTTCACGTCTAGCTTGGGGGTAGCTTAACTAGACCTTACTTTTTCAAATAGTGAGTCCCTTGAGTGGACCCCTCTCCTTTTGAAGGGTTCTCGAGGGACCCATTTGAAATTTTATTGGTTTGTGTGACTGACAACCTTAGACATGTTCTGTCTGCGGGTAGACATGTCACCACTTTTAGATGTGTTCTATCTATGGGTAGACGTATCAACACTTTAGACATGTTTTGTCTACAGGTAGACATGTCGCTGCTTTTAGATGCGTTCTATCTATGGGTAGACATATCAACTCTTTAGAAACGCTCTATATGTGGGTAGACGTGTCGCCGCTTCTGACATGTTCTATCTGTAGGTATACATGTCGCCACTTCTTAACTCTGCGGATTCAACTTCCTTGGGGCTTCCTCCATGCAAGAGATCTTGGGGGTTTCCTCCTTGCAGGTCTATAGGCCTGTAAGGTGTTTTGTTGTTCCAACTTCATAGTTCCAAGCAGCTGTGGAGTCCTTTATTTTTCTTGCATCTTCAGGTTTTCCAGATCGTGGTCTACTTCCTTGATGGTTCAGGTATACTTTTCTAACCCTACCCTCTTGATCTACTTTACCGAGCACTCGTCAGTACTTGTGCTTGCTAAAGTGGGGAAAAAATGTATAAGAGAAAATTTTCACCCTAGGCTCAATTCCCCTTTTTGCCTCTATACACTTTAGAAAACCTAAGTTGGAGGCTTAAATTCACTTAAGCCCACTGATGGCAGTCCACTTGGCACCTATTTTGTGTGTTAGTGGAGGTGTTTCTGTTGGGTACGCCCACGTGGTGTATAGACATCCACGTGGCGTGCTTACGTCCTTAGTAGATTCCTACGGCTGAGCCAGCAAAGGCATTACTCTTCCCATTGGCAGCGAAGTTGTAATGCCTCCCTCGGCCACCCAACTCGAATATGGTTGTTTCCTTTCTCATTCCTTGATAATTAGTTTTTGAACTTGCATTTAGAGGTTGGATGAAGGATTGGAAGAAATCTACACCACATCAAGCTCTCATACTCTCATTCACAAGCTCATTTGCACTCACTTCCAAGCATTCCATAGCAACAATATCATGCTCCATCACGTCAGTAGAGCAAGTTTGGGAGCATGCTATTGTAACAAAGGCTTGAGTTCCTCTCATTCCTCCTCCAAGCAACCTTGAGTGCTCTTGGTGGAGGTGGTAAGCTTCCCTCTTCTCTCCTCTATCATTTGGTTGAGTAGCATAATACTGTTTATAGTGCTTGTGTTTTTGTCACTTCTTTATCTCTTTTCCATTGGTTGTTCATGGAGGTGGGAACACCTAAACGAGGGTTTGACTAAGGAAAACCCCTATACAACCACCCCCATCATTCTCTCTCTTGTGTGTAGGTGTGTGAGCTCTTGGAGGATTAGCTAGCGAACGAGTTCATTGGTGAGATTTTCCTCATCTTTATCACTCTTGTCTATTTTCTTTACAATATTAGAGATTATTTTACTTACCTAGTTCTATCATTTTGTCCCTTTAATTAGCTTGCTGGGCCGTTAGCTAGTTTTTGTGGCTTGACCTTATCTTTGTCGTTGTCTAGCCATACAGACTACAGTGTGCTTTTGATATGCTAGCGCACCACACTGTCATCCACAATCCGCGCTTCTATCCTTGGACGAAGAGCTTCTAGAGATGAAGTGTTAAGCCTAGAAACTAGCTCGCCTAGCCTCCTTCTGCACTTCGGGCCTCTTGAGTAGTTGAGAGGCCCTATGGTCCTCACTACCCTCACCTTACATACCTTAAACAATACATTTAGCTGAGGTAAGTTAGGGAAACCTCTCGCGTCTTAACCCTCCGTGACCTGGGGTCTTGCATGCGGTGTTCCCCCTCTCTTACAAGGTGCTAACATACATTATAATCTACCTTAAAAAGCTATATGGCATAATTTTGATACTATATTTTATCAAGAGAACTTTCATGTTCACACTATTTTATCTATAATCATGTGCTATAGATGAATTAGATACCATTGTTTGGTAGGGATATAGAATATTATTTATAGTATCACTCTGTATGGCAAATCATTTGAACTTTCAATGCAACTTATGATACCATCTTGAAAAATCAAAGCATATGATAAGAAAATCACTTCATCAAATGATTTAGAACTACGAAGTATTATCTATAGTGACATAGATCATGCTAAAAAATATTATAATAACATCCATTATATTACTACCATGTAAGATCATACACAAAAAAACAATTGAAACTTAGTTAACCCAAAAAATTAGGAAAATCCCTCCTTATAGCGCCATGATGTGGACGTCGAAATCTAGAAATGGCTTATAATCTAACACACATATTAGTATTGTTAGTTGTTAAAACAGAGCAAAATATTAAAATCCATATGAGATAATCTAACATGTTTTTAAAATGCAATACAATAACAAGGTAACTAAAGCATCTATAGAAAAACATGAAGTAAATCATATCTCATATTGGATTGGTGCTTCTATGGAAAGAAGCCCTTTCCCAATCCTTGCTAAACTCCATGATATGCTGATATGAAACTGCTTTGAAGATGATATGAGGTGGAAAAAATTAGTTCTCAATTGAAGAGAGTGACCTTGCATGATATTGTAGATGGATTGATGAAGAATAAGCCCTCTATTTATAAAATTTCAAATGCTAAGAGTGTTCAAAATAAAGCAATGTGGGATAAAGATTTGACCAATGAGATGAAACCACTTGTCACATTGTGATAGGTTGAGGAATGTGCCAAAGAGGGGGAGATTCAAATTTGAATTTGAGAGTTAAATGCTAAGTGGGGGACATGTACGAGAGAAGTTATTGCCATGTTGGAAGGAACAAGTCAACTTGCCTTCATATTCAAACTTGAGGAATATTCTCAAAAAGATGCTTTGTTGAGGGAAAATGATGATTTTAATAAATCAATAAATTGATTTATTGGTGCAAGTGGGAAAAGCTAGAGGATGTGATGGGTGGAAAAGCTAGAGGATGTGATGGGTGGTTAGATTAGATTAAATTAGGATTAGATTAGTTAAGATGATGTTAGATGTTTTTGACCTATTTGACTTAAATACTTTGATTTATTTAAATCAAAAGGGATGGAATATGCAATTGATATGTAATTAAATAAGGTTTGGTTTATTTAATTAAAAGGGTGATGTGAGACTTAAATTAAACAAATTTGATTTATTTAATTTAAATGGATAACCTTAGGAGACTGAATTAAATGAATTTGATTTACTTGATGAGTGGATGAACGTGAATGATGTTAGTTTTATGTGTCTACACATTCTATCATATTTATGATAGAGATGGTAATTATATGCACTAAATGATAGCATAATGTTGTAGAGCTAAGATAATCTTGTGAACCTTGTACTAGAATATGGATGAGACAATATACTACATATTTAAATATATCCAACTAAAATTCTAAATTAGAGGAGGATATATCATTATATGTTTTGAACATAAAGGATTGTTTTGAGCATGCTAAAACTATTTGACTCTATCATACACTACAATATAATAAGATTATGATACTAGATATCATTGAACTATACTATAGCAGAACCTCATTAGGAGCCTTATCGATGATTTTGTATTATTGTTGTATCATAATAATATTTTGACTACTTCTATCTAACGATTTACACTCTTTACCAATATTCTATTCATAGATTGATTTTAGATTGCATGCAAAATTGTGCCTAGGTATGTTTAGATCTCCATGCTTGAAGAGATATATCATGGATAATAACATTATTGAAAAAAGCTAGCTAATCCTTATTCATGTTGTTGTCATGTTTTATCAAAAATAAAGAGTATCAAGATGGAAAGAACACTTGAAGGGTATCATTTAATAGTTTTATTGAAATTTTTATGATACCCAATGCTACAAAGTTCATGCTACTCTAGGTCCTTAACCTAAGGAAGTTACTCCAGTGCTCACATAATTTGTGAAGTGTGCATGTAAAGAGAGGGTGAAGGGTAGAAGTATAATTGATGATGATGTGCTTTAGTACCTTGGTCCCTACATGTATAACTTGAATCCTTTCCTTGAAAATTATATTAGGAAGGCGTACCAAGGTGATCCCACAATACTAGTTTACAAATTTTGGCCAAACTGGACATTGAACTAATTTTTTCTAACTAAATCTTCACTTTCGGGGACCTATAGCGGCTAAACCATAAGGAATTTGAAGATGACGCATACTAGTGATTTGTGACAGTTTTTTTGTAGATTCTAAATATATTGTTTTCAAAAATTTTGGAATCAAATTGCACTTCTTTTTCCATCTCCTTTGAAAACTAGTTTTTTTTTTTTCAGTAGACGCCATTTTTAAGGAGTGATGCTCACCATATACAAAATAACTTTTTTTCCATGAAGGATAAAATTGTAACTATGATATATAACCCTTTCATTTGGTTTTATAGTGTGTTATTGAATATTTTTTCCTTAATCAAGTTTTGAAGTCAAACCAATTACAATTTAGACATAGGTGGACCGTATACAACATAACCTTTTTTGTATGTATCGAAAGTCAATTTTATTTATTTTAACTAGATCAAGGACATCAATACCTAGCCTGCACATATTTTTAATAAATTTTTTTGATAATTTTCTATTTTTTCACATGTGCAAAACATAGAGCTTGATTTTCGATGAAAAACCTATGTTTAATCAAACTAAAAAAGCAAATACATAAGAAAAACAAAACATATTACAAAATTATATTCAATGGTAGATTGTTCTGAGGACTACCATCATCCAATTGGGTCTATGAATTTTCCTCCATTTTCATCCTCAATTCGAGATTTGAAGGGGAAAATTCCAGAGAAATTTGGTGCCAAAGGGGGAGAAGGGGGGAAAAGGGGATTCAAATGAACCTAGGTTTGAGAAAACCCCCTTTCCACAAAGTTTCCTTTGTTTTTCATTCTGGGAAATGTGGAATATGATGGGACCCAACATTTAATTGGTTCACTTGAAGGGGGTTCGAGCGAACCCCTTTTGGGTTCGCTCGAATCAAAAGTTTGTTTGAACCCCCAAAAACCAAAATTTTCTCCATGGGGGAATTTTTTGCAATTTTCCTTCCTCACTGGAATTGTAAACTAGTTTTGTGGGTTTTCCCACCACCATTTTCATAGATTCCAAGATGAAGTATGACTTGCAAAACACACCCATGTTGTAAATTGTGCTAGATCTACACCAATAGTTTGATGGTTGTCCTATCTTCTTAAGTGTCCTCTTAAGATAATGTTTGTCCTTCACTATGAAAATTGTAACTGAATTTAAAGTTAGGGATGGGTAAAATATTTAATATATGCCTCAATCATTTAATGATAATTTATAATCTTGATCCTAGGTGTTTAGATGGTCTCCACCATTTCTATGCTCTAGGTTTTGTTGTCCTTTCCTTTAAAAGGTAGTGGTCTCTCATTATAAATTTTATTGATAAGGATTGTTGAACTTGACTATTAAAACTTGATATAAGTGAAAGCATTGATTTATTTTTCTCTTGTCATTTCAAGTGGCTTGCATGGTTCCTTTCTTCAATATTTGATAAGGTTCAATTACATTCATGATGAAGTGTTGAGATATTTGATAGATATCTAATTCAAACCATTTGTGTCTTGTTGATTGTAAGTTACTTTGCATGGTTAGTCTAAGCCTATTTTAAAATTTAGTTAAAATGTGAATATTTTCTTGAGCTATATCAAATTTGGGTATTTAAAAGTGATTTTTTAATGATTTGAAAATCTTTATATCCATTGAAGATTGCACTATTTGTATAGTTTTATGAGTATATCTCTAGTTAAATATAAATTGGTTTATTTAAGAGATCTGTCAATCTACAACATTGATTCATTGTTGCGATTGTCCATAGGAATTTATATCCTTTTCCTTTCTCATCTTGGTTTCCTTTTTTTTTTAAATAAAAAAAAAGTTTAGGACAAACACCAAGTTATTTCCAAATCAAATAATAAATATCACTTTCATATCTCAAAACTAAAGATATATTCATGGTTTTCATACTTCATTCAAATCTATCTAAAAACCTCATTAGGTTTTTAGTGTGTAAATATAAGGCCCTTTGTGAAAACAACAAAAAAAAATTAACACTAAGTTATTTTGGATAATCAAAATTTGACATACAAAGCCTTGGAGTAGTCATTTTCTTATTTATTGGGATCTAATTTACTTTCAAGAGAGATAAATTTTTCAACATTTTATCTAATTTGTTACATGCAAACACACTCATCAACACAATCATAACTCAAGATCCATATCCTTGAGCAGACAAATCATAAAACATAATGCATATGAAAATAAGATGGAAAATACATTTTAGATGATTATACATCAAGTAGACAAAGAGAGGGTCCAATGTGATTGCTCCCCCAAGATACACAAAGCCATAATTACTCTCTCCAAGAAAAATATTCTCTATAGGTCCATCATAAATCCATATGTAGATGAAGGATTTTCAAGATTTCTTACTAAAATGAAGTGTCTCAACAAATGCATCACCCAAGCATCCAAGTACCATGAGCACCTCCAATTAATCAATTCATGCTAAGATTTGAGTGGAAAACTACACTTGTTGGTTTATTATTAAATCCCAATTTATTCTTGAAACTATTTGAATAATTGTTAGTTCTTACGCTTACAGATTTCAAGAGGTTGGCCAATGAATTAGAGATTGATTTTTCAATTTTATCCTTTGCATTTCAAGTTTTATAAGACCTAGGAGGGTGATCCTTAACAATATTAGAAGGATTTACAATTTATTTATACTAAGATATTTTTTCAATAGAAATGATCTCATGAAATGTTCCAAGAATTACAAGTAGAACAAACCTAATTGGCTAGATTCTTGGAAGCTGTTATATCACTAGCTTTAAGAACATGAATAAACTTTAAGAAATAAATTTAAAAAAATTAGAAATTGATTTGGAATATGATGACCATAGATATGCAATCAATATTCATACTTAGACATGTGCCTTAAACTTGGGTTATAGAGTCAAGCATAAATGCAATTACCTTTTGACTAGTAACTTGAAATAAATTCTATGAAAGCTCATACATCATCACCTTATAATGATATTCTTTAAAATTCACAACCAATTCTACTTAGCAATCCCTAAATAGGTTAGAACTCTCAATATTCATGATACAACAAATTAATCTATTAGTTGAATAGAAGCTATATGAGAAATATTCTTTTGCAGTAAAAGCAACGATGAAATGAAATGATCCTTGATCAAATTTTATTCATAAGAGTAACACAATATACATTTGGAGATAGTTCATTGTGAAATTATCACAATGTGCTCATGTATTGGGTAAACCCACAAAACTAGTTTACAATTCCGTTGAGGAAGGAAAAATGCATTGTCGGATACAAAACACTTTAGGGGGTTTGCTAGAACTAGGGGTTTCATTAGAACCCCCCCTTCTAGCGAACCCCCCTTTAATGGGTTTTATTTTTCAATTGCATTTAAAGGGGGGTTTTCTAGAAGGGGGTTCTAGTGAACCCCCTAGTTCTAGTGAACACTAGAACCCCCCCTTCTAGTGAACCCTAATTCACTAGAATCCCCCTTTTCCCCCCTTCTCCCCCTCTTCTACCAAATCTATACAAATTTTTTCCCTTCGAAGCTTGGGTTGAGGATGAAAATGGAGGAGACTTCACAGACCCAACTAGATGATGGTAGTCCTCAGAACAAGCTATCCATCAAATATAATTTAATATGTTTTGGTTTTATTATGTATTTTTTTAGTTTGATTAAACATAGGTTTTTCACTAAAAATAAAACTCTTTGTTCTACACATGTGGAAAAATAGCAGATTATCAAAAAAAATTGAAAAATATTAATGCACTAGATATTGACATCCACGATCCAACAAAAAGAAAAATTGAATTTTGATACATACAAAAAATGTTATGTTTTAGCAAGTGAATCATGTCTAAATTGTAAGTAGTTTGACTTTGAAAATTAATTAAGAAAAAAATATTCAATTAAATTCTATGAAACCAATTCCATGCACTAGATATTGTAGTTATGAATCTAAATTCAAAAAATTTAGAATTTTATCCTTCAGAGAAAAAAAGTTATGTGTTAGCTAGTAATGTCACTCTTTAAAAATGGTGTCTACTGTTAAAAACTAGTTTACAAAGGAGATGGAAAAAGAAGTGCAATATGATTCCAAAATTTTTGTAAAAAATATATTTAGAATCTATAGACAAAATACATCATAAATCACTAGTTTGCATCATCTTCAAATTCCTCACAGTTTAGCCTCTATAGGTGCTCGAAAGTGAAGATTTAGTTAAAAAAGTTCAGTTCAATGTCCAGTTTGGCCAAAAATTGTAAACCAGTATTGTGGGATCACCCTATTTTAAATGTGTCTCAATGATGTACAAAAATGACAATTACATCTGCAATTTCCCCCTATAAGTCCTAAAGGAAGACCTGGACTAGACTAGTACAAGCCTAAAACAAACTTCCTCTACTTACAAAAATCCAAGATCCTTACAAAATGGATCAAAAATCCCTTTTATAGAAACAAGGGAGCAACATGCTTTAATCCATGGATAAAATTTCTTTTTCATTTGACAATCTTGTCCTAAGGATCAAAAACCAAGTAGTGCAACTACTTTGTAGAAGACAAAAAATGCATCGCTAGAGGACAAAATAGTTTGTAGAAGCTGTCAAAAAGATATTTTGACTTTGAAAATGATGAAGCAAAATGGGGAAGGCTCATGATCATTTTGTTGAACTACATACCCCATTTTGTAGACATGTCTTCTAAAAACCCATTGGAGGTGATGTTGACTATATCATAAAAGATAAAAAGAGCCAAAACTATAAAATTGTTTAAGGGATAGTTGGATACTCAAAATACCATGTTTTTATTAGTGTTGTATACTACATTTAAGGACTTAACAACATGATGGAAATATACTTATTGTAATTTATCATAGTTTTTATCACATCCCACATACATTCTTTTTGTTAGCCATTGGAATGATAGTACCTTGTCAAAATAGTAATTATATTCAAGATACTTTGCATCCAAGAGTGCTCTAGTCTCTTTGCAAAAAGTATCTAGGCCCACCTCTGAAGGGATCAACTTGTCTATAGTGGACTTTAGCAAATATGTATCCATATGTCAAGAGTGAGTGGGAATTCTTCTTATTTCTTCTTCATTTTTCTATTAGAGTAGCTTACAATCATAATTTATAGTATTCCTCTTGTTGTTCTTTGTATTTCTATACATTTCTATCAAACTGTAAAACTAGAACATTTAGTTGTTAGTAGACTCTGTGTGTTTCTATTTGCAACTTGACCCTTTGTCCATATAGTGCACTTGTGCGTCTTTGAGAGCCCAATGTGTTGAAGTTTGACCCATGCATTGTCGTCCTCCGGCAAGGAGCCATCTAGTATATAGTTTGAGATCTCTGTAGTCTGCTCACCTGCTTCCAAAAAACCTGTCATAAAACATAAGGGAATTAGGGTTCTTTTTGCCCTTCCTTTTTAGCTTGTCCTTTCTATCTAAAGTTAAGGTATTCTTGAGGTAGTTTAGGGTAGTTCGCTCCCTCAGGCTCTTCCATGACCTAAGAGCCTCAGGGGTGGTGAATTCCCCTTCTCTACATTTTGGTGAACCCGATGTGAATGTCCTTTTCATTTCTTTGTGTCTAAAATATTTCTCTCAAATCTTAGGTGGGTCATAGATTCACACATTGTAAGGAATTTATGAGATTAGAACCCAATTTATGACCTCTGGGTACATTGTTAGAAGACTTCAACATACATAAATGGAATCTAGGTAGGTCATTGCTTGGTAATCTAGTCATTTAGTCTTCTACATCTTTTGAGTTGGTCCCATTTGAGTATGTGAACATGGTCTCATTCACATGTATATCTCCTACTAAGAATGTGAGTGCTATACCTAGCATTAATTTTACCTCACATCATTTGCCACTAAACAAGGAGCCTTCCCCATTGTACGTTCTCACTCAAATCAATGGCAATGTTATCACTAGCATCATGGTCAATCCGGCGAGTCGGGTGAATGTGATAACAGAGGAAAATTTATTCATTAATAGTTTATATAAGGAGAAATATGAAGAGTTGTAGTCCACTCTCTGTACTCATGATAGAATTTCTATTGTTGGGCTATGGGCACCATTTCTTTTTTAGTCTTGGTGGGACCTAAGGCTGTATATGTGATATTTGTTGTGATTCTGGAGTCCAACCTATTTAGAGTTAGGCTAGGAATTCCATGGCTAGCCTCTATGAATGGTGTTGTCTCTATAGTCAACAAGTGTTTAAATTTCCCCCATGAGGGAATTGTGCACATAGTGCATAATATTGGTTATCAACTGTATAGTCGTAAAATTGCACCCCTTGAAATTTCACATACATTCTTGTACCTGCTTTAGTGTCCACTCCCTTAGCATCTTTTGTAGGCTCATTTTAGCCCATGCATCAGCCTTTTTCCCTTCTCAAGATGCTCTAGCACCCCTTTTCAGTAGCTACACTCACGTGTCGGCTTTGCATCGGACCTCATGCTTTTCCTGTTTGCATTATTTTGTAGTGTGACATGTCTAGGCACTAGCACACCACACAGGCGTTCATGCGTTGTGCTAGCGTCCTACAACATTTTAATGTTCAAACAACTGTCTTCGAACATGTTTACCACTTGTCTCCTCCTTTTGTTGGTGGTAACGGTTGGGAATGCCTTGTAACTGTAGAGATCCAAATTTTACCACTTCCATATGGTCAAACTCGTCTGAGCCTTACCCATCCCTTTACTCGTCTATTTCATCCTCTTCGCCAATATTAATTAAATCATTCATTTAATTAATATTTCATGATTTTTGTACGGTTCCTAAAGTATTTAATTAAATACTTTTACCTTTTACTTCTTTCCTCTCTAAATTAAATAAATACATCACTTTATTTAATTTAGTCATGTGACCTCTTTGAATTTAAGTCAATTTTTAATTCCTCTTTTTCTCTCATTGTCACATCCTCCAACTTTTGAAAGTTGGCTTCTAATCTTCATTAGCCACTAATTGTCTTCTAACCATTGATTAGTTAGTCTAATCAACCCTCCTTTAGTCAATTCTCCCCATCCCCCAAGGAATATTTAATTCCTTTTTGTCTTCTCCATGTGAATTAGAAATTCACTTTTATTCCTGCATAACCCTCTTCTAATCATAATTAATTTATGATAAGGATGTGCACATCTTAATCAAGATTAATGTCACATCCTCCAACATTTTCCACTTGCTTCTGATCTTTCATTAATCCTCCTAATCATGTGTTTGCACAACCTTAATCAAAGTCATTAGCCACATTTAGCATGCCTTTTTAGTCAACCCTTTCATTTGTATTTCTTGGCATTGACTCTCTTTTGCATGTGAATTTTTAATTCACATTTATTCTTCCTAGAATCTCTTTTTCCCATGCATCTTCTAGAATCTCTTTGACTTGTCACATCAAGTCACATGTGGACAAGTACTTCCCTTTTTGGAACCTTGTCTTGTCCATGAGATTCTTGCAAGTATTTGAATTTTATTTCTCCAACTACTTTCTTTTTCCCCATGGAGATTTTTGAGGAATACTAAAATTTTTCTCATGTCACTTTCCAACCATTTGAGAACAAGAACTTTCCTTTTGAGGAAATCTTCTCATCCCCCAACGTACTTGCAAAGTACTTGTTCTTCTTCCACATCATGTACCCTCCTTCCACCTCACTTACACATCCTAATTCCTTATCCACTTCATATTCCACATGTAAAGATGTGAGGGTTTGCGAGTCCTCAACTCACAATGGCCCTTCATCTTAGCCTTGTTGGTTTAATCTCAACCATTGAATTCTCTAGAGAATTCAAATTCCTCTATAAATACCCTTTATTTTCTCTTGTTTAGGAACTTTTGCATTTTATAGCCAAACTCTTGCAATTTTGTGATTTGAAGCCACACTTAGCCATATTTTCACATTTTTCTTTCACCATAACATTTGCATCCATCATCATCCATTTTTCAACCATCTTGCATCCTCACTCTCATTTTCCATCTAAGAAGCATACACAACATAAAAATCAAGGGCCAACCAAAGGAGCAACTTAGCAAGCTATAATCGTTTCATCTATTTTGTTAAGTTCAACGTTTTTGTCCTGTCTTGAGGTGTTATGCATTTACTTTGGTTTTTGTATTTATTTTGTTGTTGCTCATTTTTGGGACAATATTTTCACCTAATCACATTTCTGGCACGCCTGGTGGGACCCACAAATGGGTCTTGTTCTTTCACATTTGCTATTTTTTCACTGTTTGTAGGTGCACGTTGTAGAGGAGCAGATCCAACCTAGCATAGAGGTGGACCTGCCCATCTAGGGGTGGACCTAACCTCTAGGGGAAGACCTAACCTAGTAGAGGGGCAGACTTGACCCTGGCCAGGGGCAGACCTAACCTCCATAGAGTCCAGAAACAAAATATTTGTAGTTTTTTCATAGAGGGGTGGATTTGACCTTCAAGGGAAAACCTGACCTTTTCCAAGGGTGAACCTAACCTCTAGGGGTGGACCTGATCAAAACCAGAGGCAAACCCGACCAAAAAAATTTTTTCTAGAAGGTGAAAACTAAAGTTTAATCACTGTTTTTAGTTATTTTGGGTATTTATGACCCCCCAACATTTAATTTTTGTGTATGTGTGAGGATCTGACTAGCATTTTGTGGAAACGAAAAATAAAAAGTTCTAACAAGTTTCTTGCAGGGCTATCCATTCAAAACATTTATTAGTTGTTTGTTGTGGTTTCTCATTAATTTGGGCACGTAGATTAACTAGGGGGTGTCAATATACTTTGTGTGTCATGTTTGTGGTAGGCTATTGATGTATCCAATCCCCTTGAGCCATTTAGCGATCTTGGGTGATGAGAAATCGTAGCTTACCAAGTCCTTTTGAATCACCTATTTTTCTTTTTCTTATGGGACCTGCTTGGGGATTTCATCACCCCAAGGGACAATTCTAACCACGCCTATCAGTGTGGTATATAAGGGGGAAGAGTGAAAGCTGTACCTCAATCTAGCCATGCCATTATTTGCGAAGTGTTAGGATGACGTGAAGAGTTAGTTCGAGCCTTTAGTATCTCACTAAGGTTCCCGACTCACACTTGTGATAGACTGATGTTCACGGTTTGGGCCTCACATACCAGGTGTATATCGAGGACTCCCTAGAAACCATGTGTATCCTAGAATAGAGGACTTTGTTGGCAATACCCATTCTACTAATCTTAGGATCATGCTGCTTGAACTATTTTCCTTGTGTAAAACTAGTAATTCTCTATTTGGTCGAGTTAGCGTTATCCTCTTATTATTTTTTGTTGTGTTTTGGGTCCTTTTCCTTAGTCATTTTTCTGAAAACCAAGTTTAGGCTTGTCTAGGGGTAGACCTGCCCTCTAGGGGTGGACCTAACCTTTTTTAGGGGTGGACCTGCCCTCTGAATAAGCCCCTTTTTAGCCTGTTTCAATCAATTTTGTCCAACCTTTAGTCAAACAGGCATACCTGACCTCCAGAGGAAGACTTAACCTATTTCAGGGGTG
Organism: Sequoia sempervirens; assembly: GCA_007258455.2. Classification (NCBI taxonomy): domain Eukaryota; kingdom Viridiplantae; phylum Streptophyta; class Pinopsida; order Cupressales; family Cupressaceae; genus Sequoia; species Sequoia sempervirens. Next base: position 16,643 of record VDFB02154943.1, on the reverse strand, counting down.
GACCCAACCTTCAGGGATGGACTTTCCCCTTGAACAATTAGTTGTATCACCTATTTCACCATTTTGAACACTTGTTTCATCATTTTGAGCACCCATTTTTTTGTTTCGATCACTCGTTTCCTCATTTTGAGAATCCATTCCTCATCCTGAACATTCATGCCCTCGATCTAAGCATTCATTTCCTTGTTTCGTATGCCCATTCACATGTTTCAAATTGCTATTTTTTATCTATTTTCCAGTCTCAAATAGTTATTTTTGTCTGTTTTCACTACTAGGGGCATAGCTACCCTAGTAGGGGTGGACATGAACTTTAGGGGAAAACATGACCTTTTCTAGGGGTAGACCCGCCCTTCAGACAAATTTTCCCTTTCTTTGTTTGGTCATTCTAGGTATCGTTCCTTCGTTCTGACCAATCATTTTCCCATTCTAAGTGATCATTCACCCATTTTGAGCATTTGTCTCCCCATCCTCAAGGTCGACTTCCCCGATTGAACATCCATTTACTTGGCCTAAGTTATCATTCATCCATTTTGAGCCCCTGTTCATCTAACCATTCTCCCCATTCACTCAACCGTTTTACATGTTCTAGGTGTCGTTCTTCTGTTCTGAATTGTCATTTACCTACATCATTTTCCCATTCCACTAAACTTCGTTTGAAGTAGTTATCCAAGTTGAATTAGGTGTTTGAGCTTGATCATCATCCTTTGAAACTGGCTTAGGATTGTCATCTGCCCTAAGTCGGTCATCCTCATCAACCCTATCAATCCACTTCTATCTCAAGTTGGATTCGAAACCATCATCATCCATCCATCATTTAATCGATCAATCAACACCTTACGTTACCAAGGGTAACTCTTAAACTTGGTTTTGAACCCCTATCATCATCCTAATTCATCTCACCATCCAACCCCATCAATCATTTTATCAATCCATCCAATCCAATCTCGTCAATCACTTATCAATCCTATCCAATCCTGTTGATTGTTTCATCAATCCAATCCAATCCTATCTCATCAATTGTCTTATCAATCAATTCAATCCAATCCAATTTTTCCAATCATTTTATCAATCCATCCAATCTAATCTCATTGATCGTTTATCAAACAATCCACTCTGGTCGAATCAAAATTAGATCCTTTATCAATCATCTAATCCAATCCTATCAAGCCACATCCTTGTCAGCTAATCCATCATCTAATCAAGTTAGTCCTCCAATAATCATCTTGATCATCTTCACATCCTAGCCCATTCTGCCATCTTTCATTCCCATTGAGACTTAGTCACAGTCAAAGAAGATGGCCGAGCAAAAAAATCCTGGATCCCAACCTAACACACCATAGGAAAATCCACTTGTCGATGGGGGATCATCACAATCTAACACTGAAGATTAGAAAAACTCACCACATGGTGAAGAGAGTATGGTCAACCAACTTAAACTCACACTCCAGGAATATTTTAGTAACCCCACCAAAGTACAAATGATATATCGCCTACTTGAGCATCATGGGGAAATTATCTTGGCCCACCTAATTGAGAAAGGTGTCAACCTATCCAAGTATGGAAATTCCACACCTAACATACCCCAAAGTTCACAAAACACACCAGGTGATTCATACATCCCCAATGTTCCTCCAGTGGAGGATTGGCATCAACTTGAATTTGAAAACGCCATCATTTACCAATTTAACAATCCACCACATGCCCCAATATCAGTCATGGGGGCTCCTCAAGTATTTGATCCCAATAACCCTTTCACCTATGGCATGCCGCAAAGTGTTTTGCATTGTTCGACATTAATGTTGACTGCACCACCCCTTTTGAATCAACCTCCAGTAAAAACTAGGGGCAACCCTTTCAATGACTTGCCTCCACCTCCTAGAGCCACAAATCTACCACCACTTCCATTCACATCCCAACAACCCCCACAATCTAACATACCACCTCAATTACCTCTGCAAGGTACCTCCCAACCAAATTTTCCTATTGGCACCCAACAACCTCCTTTGTAGAATGCCTCTACATCATCTTAGCCACCTCATCAACAACAACCCTCGCATAATCCTTTGATTTCATCACAACAAGTAGCACACCAATCACAAGGCAATCCATCTTGACCTCCCATCCTAAACATATCCCTATTCATCACATCTATTTTACGTCCGCAAGCTCAACCACAACACAACATCCCATCTCAACCCATGCAATAGCCAACATCACATAAGCAACCTCTCCAACACCATTTCTATCATAAATAGCAACAATTCCAGCAACAACCATCCTATGCGACCTCCCAATAGTCGTAGTAGTACCCCCAATATCAATAAACCAATCTGCAACACTCCATTCATGCTCCTCAACATTATGTCGCATGTCCTTATCAAACCAATCTATACTATACATCGCAACAACAAACCCCATACCAAAAAACACCCTTGACATACCAACAATGGACATCATCATCTCACTATCAAAATCCATATATCAACCTTCAAACAATATCTCAACAGGATCCTTCATCATCCTATCATCCATATCCATCCAACCCATCTACACCACCAATCAACACAAACCTGTTGGAAGTCAAAGCTGCTTTGAAAGATCTCCAAGCCAGGACTGGTAAGCAATCCTTCAAATTTGAAGATATATGTCCCTATCCATTCGACCCCTCTATCTCATTGATTCCCTTCCCGAAACACTTTGAGATACCAAAATTCAACAGATACAAGGGAAATAAGGATCCTAAAGCCCACCTGCAAGATTTTTACTCCTAGTGTCAGGAGGTTATGCATAATGACAAAGTTCTACCTCTTATGTCTCTTCCCGTAGAGCCTAACAGGTTATGCCCTAGATTGGTTCATGGGTCTAGAGTGGAGATCCATCAAATCCTTTGCGAATCTTTCAGAGAAATTTGTTTCTTACTTCTCCTTCAATCTAGAGAAAGATACTGATACCTTGGATATCCTCAAGGAGATGCAACATGAAGGCGACACTTTTATTAGCTACCTCCAAAGGTGGCATGCATTGGCAAGCCAAATGAAAACCCATCTCAAAGAGAAGGACATGTTCACTCTCTTTGTTGAGAAATCACATCCTAACATGGCCCATAACTTTAGGCTACATTGTGTCACCACCTTCACTGAGGTAGTGGAGAAAGGGCCCATCCTTGAATAGGCCCTTATTGCTAAAGGACATGTCAAGATATACAATCATGACAAAGAATGGTCATTCGGAGATAAGTAATGCTATTGGAACAAGAACAAGAATACTGTGAATGATGGTGTCACTGACACTAAACATGTTCAAGTAGCTAGTACCTCTCAGAGGAAACAACCTGCATCTAACCAACCATCTTCTTAAAACATCATATTAGTGCCACAGGGCACACCTTTCCCCCCTCAACAATCCAATCAAAACAATCAAGGGAATAGTAAACATCAATACACTCAATTAGGAGAACCATTAAGCGTTATATTCAATAAGTTGTTATAGGCCAATTACCTAATTACCTATCTTGTAACCAGGCAACTTGATGAATCCAAGCCTAAACCAACCTGGTTTAAAGAAAATGAATATTGTGAGTTTCACAAGATTAAAGGGCATACCTTGAATTAGTGTTAGAGTCTGAAAACGTATGTCCAGGATCTTATTGATTGAGGAGATATCCATGTGGATTCCAATCAGGCTTCATCATCCAATGCTTAATTATAGATTTACCAAAATGCCTTCCCTAACCATAATCAAGGCCCAAGCACGTCCAATAACAATCCCCAAACCAACAGTACAAATAACATAAGCTATAATAATGTGCCCCTCAATTACGATGGCATTGTCCATTACATTGAGTAGGTAGAACCTCGCATATCCATGATACATTTCAAAGCTAAAGATCCCCAACGTGTTGTTGCTACCCAAAGAACCCGCATTACTGTTCTTGCAGCCCCTGCATCCACCTAGCAAAATTCTATGAATTCTCAGTATAACATTCTTAATCACTTGGGAAAGACCCCTGCTCACATTTCAATTTTGGATTTGCTTAAATGTTCTCCCATGCATCAAGAGATTCTAAAGAGAGCTCTACAAGAAACCCAAGTGCCTAACAACATTGATCCCACACAATTCCAAGCTTTAGTAGGACATCTGGCTTTATCCTACCAGTTACACTTCAGCCAAAATGACATTCCTAGCATTGATGCCAACCATAACCGTCCCCTACACGTAAAAGTCTTGGTTGCCCATCATAAAATAAAAAGGGTCCTGGTAGATAATGGCTCTGCCCTCAATCTATGCACTCTAAAGTTCATAAAGCAGTTAGGGTACACTCAAGTGGACTTGAGTAATCAAATCATTACAATCAAGGCTTATAATAATGTAGAAAGAGATTCTGAAGGAATTATTAGTCTTCCCATCCAAGTTGGACCAGTGAATCAGTACACTACACGTCATGTTCTTGCTTTGGATTTACCATACAACCTCCTCCTCAGTCGCCCATGGCTCCACGCCATGCAAGCCGTCCCCTCCACATATCATCAATGCTTAAAATTTCTAGTTAATGGACATAAGGTCACTATTTATGCTGACCCACAACCATTTGAGTACTATCGTGCCTTGGAAGCTTCATTTCCCCATTTGCATTATTGTCCTAGAGTCGAAATGGGGGCACCTCAGTCATCATCCTCCAATCCATCATCTACCACTCCATCTTCCACCATTGATCCCACCATCACTAAAGTCCAAATCATTGACAAAGGTTGTGGTGAATATGAAATGCATATAGCATTGAATGTGGCAACCATGCCACCATCACCACACACATACGGTCAACCTTCATAGTCTGTACCAAAGGAAGAAGAAAATACCATTACCTTCAATGCCAAAAACATCCCCACTACAACTTTTCGGTCCCTTGGTTTAAAGATAGATACACTAGAAGATGATATCAGTTAGTGGATATATCATGAAGAGCCCCAACTAGATCCTCCTCTTAAGGAATATTTTCAAGAAGCATACGCCTGGTCTGCTAAGTTTGTAGAGAAGCATAATTATCAAGGTGGGGGTCTAGGTAAAGAAGAACAAGGGTGGCTACAACCTATTGATACAATGAAGTTCCCATGGAATTCAGGCCTAGGATATGACAAAAAGCATAAAGGCCCTGCAACATTATCCAATACTTCCAATAGTGTTAGTGTGGAAAATGGACCTTTAGAAGACATGCCTGAGGAAGAGTCCATCATACATGCGTACGATGGTATGGATCACACAGACCTTTCATCCATGTTTGATTACCTATCTGTCTTTACCATTGGCCTTTCCTTACGCCATCCCAAACTTATTGACTGGGACCTACGTGGTAGCACACCTGTCAATGTCTCCATGGATGCATATGTCAACCTCATGGGATTGGGGGAAGATGAACTCTCTAGTCACAAAAGTAAAAAAAGAAAAATAAAAAAATGATCATCTAGTGAAAACCTCCCTAAGGCGCTTCTTGATCTAGAAAAATTAAAAATGAAGGATGCATTTGACAGTGAAAACCTCAATGAGGCCCTGGAGGATGGAGGCATTCATCTTCCCCTTGTGGGAACTCAATTATCTACACGATCATCCATACTGATTGAAGAAACTCAAGAAGTCAAACTGGGTACTATAGAAACCTCGAAGATCACCTATGTAGCCAAATCATTATCAAAACAAGAATATGTCATCATTGTCTAGCTGCTCAAAGATGAAATCATCAACCTTTCTTGGTCATACTTAGACATGCCAGGTCTAGATCCCGCTTTAGTAGTTCACCATCTGGATGTTCGCCCAGACTCGAAGCCTGTCAAGTAGAAACTCAAAAAAATGCATCCACAGGTAGCACTGTTAGTCAAGAAAGAGTTGAAAAAATTACTAGATGTTGGTTTTATTAGACCCATCAATTATTTTGACTGGATCTCCAACATAGTTCCTGTCGCTAAACCTAATGGAGATATTAGGATTTGCACAAACTTCCATGATCTCAACAAAGCCTGTCCAAAGAATGACTTCCCATTGCCCAATATCAACATGTTGGTCGACTTCACTATAGGACACAAGATGTTGTCCCTCATGGATGGCTTCTCTGGCTACAATCAGATTCGAATTGCACCTAAAGATCAACACAAGACCACTTTTGCAACACCTTGGGGTACCTTTTGCTACAATGTTATGCCCTTTGGTCTTAAGAATGTGGGGGAAACATATCAATGAGCAATGACTATTATCTTCCATGACCTTATCCACATTATCATTGAAGATTATGTTGATGACTTGTTGGGAAAGTCCAGAACTAGAGCATAGCACCCTACCATTCTAAAAAAGATCTTTGAGTAGTTGGAACACTACAAGCTAAGACTGAATCCAAAATGATGCATTAGCGAATAATGAATATCCTTCCACATTTGATCCTGTTTGGATTGATATTGAGAATATGTCATCAAATAATTTTTCTACTAGTTGCGATGATTATGTAAATATAATATATGTCTCTATTTCCCCTCAAAGGCCTAAGAGACTAGTCATTTATGTGACTCTAGCTAGTTCTTCTCCTAAAAGGATTTGTTCTATATCGATAGTGTTTCATTTGATAGCGATTCTCCTAATCTTTCTAAATGAAACCTATCTGAGCTCACACACATACTCACAATAGAATGGTTGAGTCAAGTAGTACTGGGAATTGGTAAGTCATCCTTAGTATGATGTGTTAGCATTAGTAAGGGTCTTGAATACTATTGAGTGCATTCTTGGATGATGTTTATGTGTTTGGAACTTATGAGTCCTTCCTTGTATTACTATGCTCGATTAATGAGTTGAATATACATTGAATGTATATATATATATACAAATTCATGTTGACGATAGACCATGTATGCATGGAGGAACACGTGCATGAGAGTACTTAGGTATTCGTACCTATGCACACTTATGAATGGGTTGCTTATGAGCATGGTGTTATAGAAGGGGCAATATGACATGTGAGTATATATGTATATATGCATCACACATATATTTCCTAAGATGGTTATTATATGTGTGTGTTTGATTGTGTAGTCAGACGAATATATATATATATATGATACATACATATATACATTTGTATACATGTGACGATATCTACGTATGAGTGACAAATGGAAATTTCCATATGGATATATCAATACATGTATATGAATGTACACATGTACATAGAGGAAATGTATATATATATGCAGTCGATATTAATATATAAATGTTTGATATTATTCATTTGTATATCAAATGTATGTGTATTTGATTGTCATGGAATACACACACATACACACACACACACATATATATATATATGTGATAGCATTAAGGCTATGTAATAAAATATATACATATATGTACATGTATATATATAAATATATATATATATATATATGATAATTAAATAGAGGTCAATTTGTATTTATTATACAAAGTAATTAAGGCTGACTGGATGAGAATTTAGAGGTCGATATATACATATATCATGCCAAGAACAAAGGTTGATATATAGTTTATAATCATGATTGATATAATACAAGAGCTTTGAATAGTTCAAATTTATAAACTATACATCATGGCACAAAAATTATAGTTTAAAAGTTGAACATTGAACCATGGCAGTGCCTATATATATGCAAAACTCTATGAGAGATAAAGACTTATATAAAACCACACGCTACCTGTGGAAATAAGAAAAAGGTATTCATAGTTGGTGATGAAATGAAGAACCCAACACTTGAAGTCTTATAATGACTTAGTCAAAATAATGAAGGTTGATCTTATGAAAATGTAACACTATATTTGATAGTGCATTGCTTTTATAATGGAACACATTTTTCAAAGGATAATAGGAAATGAAAATAATAAACACTAAGCTTGCTTCATAAAGTATTATGAACACATTTATAATAATAGGAAAAGTAACAGCAAGGAAAAGAATTGGTCAAAGCACCATTTATGTGCCAAGTGACTCATCATTCCTCTGTTTCTTAGCAAGCTTTGACTTAGTCAACATAGCAATGTGTTGCTTGATAGCAATAGACTATTTCATGAGAATAATCGTGCCAAAACAACAGGAGGATAATTGCATACTTGATGCCATATTAATGAAGTTCTATTTGTTGTAGAAGTCCATTCTAGGATGCAAATTGATTGTCATCATTTTAACATGAGCACAATTGAATAAGTCTCTTGCAGCTATCAACTAAATGGGTTGACTTATAGAATCTTATGTTGAGTTTGTGTTTAGTTTGTTGCAACATTTTAAGCTAAGTAAAGCGAGTTGACTTGCATGGGTTAAGCTATCATTTTGCATGCCTTTTCTTTAGGCTGCAATGCATCTTTTTTCCATATAAATAAAGAGATTAGTGCTCTCATTTGGATGGAATTCTCATTCTACAAATTTACTTTGCTCCATTATTTTGTGAGATATTTAGAGAGAGTTGCGAACTACTTTGTGAGAGTGCTGCATAATTTGAGTTAGAGTCTTGCTTTGGATTGATAAAGTGAAGCTATGAAGCTGTTGTAGAAGGCTGAATATCAATTCAGTCAATTGGTTAAGTGTATTACAGGCATGGGGATAGATAATCTTCTCTTATTTTGTCTCTATTTATAAAATATTGTGAATTGAATGCTTTATTTGAATTGTTTGATTTACTTGCATTAGGGAAACATAACATTTGCTTTGGAAAGTAAAAAGAATTTGTTTTATGTTTTTCTATGAAAGTGCTTGTAATTACTTTGTAATAGGAGGGATTGTTTGTCATAAGTATAAATATACTAGATATGATTAAACAAGAATAGCTTAAGGGTTATTCATAATGTGAAATGTACCAATGTCACAAAGTGACTTGACACTATTGGATTTGATGTTAGGAAACCTTAGGAATGATAAGGTTTAGCTATACATAAATAGTTTGGAAGAAATGAAAGGATGATTCATTGCTAACCTTTACATGTATGATCACTTGATCATACTTTGGTATTGGATAAAACCCTAGGTTGGGAGTAACCTATTTGGGTTGAGAAGTATATTGAAACCTAGGTTAATATTTTCCTACTTGGTTGGAACATTTACTTGATTACCCATTGGAACCAATAGGTTAAGAATAACGTGCTTGGATGGGATGTATGTTGGTCTTGATTGAAACATATAGGGTTAGATTAACCTATATAATCGGACTAGTCATTGGTTGATGAAATTATCCTAGGAATAGGATATATCATGGTTAAAACTCACCTATGTGATTTAAAAGATCACTTGAGTTTATTAGATACTACATGTTTGGGAAAATAGGAGGTGGGATTACCTAATGAGTTAAAGTTGCTACTTGGTTAGTTGCTTTATACTCTTATCATGAAGTCATAATGTTGAAAATATTCTACTTTTTCAATAACTCTTTAAAGGATAATACACTTTCAAATGGAATTATCTATTATGCTTATTCTTCAATTGAGGCTATTCATTGATGTGGACATATTCTTAATGAGTATCACTTAATATGTGATATTTTACTAAATGGAGTTATTTATTTAATCTACGATTAGATGGAGCTTATATAGTTATACTCTAGATAATAAATAATACCTGGGACTAGGTTGTCCTTTGAAGTGAATAGCTTGTCTATGCAAAGTTAATTTGTAGACTAGAAAAGATCATATACATTATACCTAGGATGGGAGCATCCATTGAAGGGGTAACTAGTGCTTAGGCTTGTTGGTAGAAATACCATAGAGTTTTGGAAAAAGGGTAATATGTTTTTCTGTGGTTAGGGATTACCTAAGCATAATATGAATGGTCATAATCCAAACTGAGCTATAAAATTGTATGTCAATAGGAAGACTATCACTTGAAGTATTGGATGAGAATACTTTGGAAAAAGTAGTGTAAGCAGCCACAATTTACACTGCCAGTTCAGTATGTTCCTTTTATGCATTCTAGTTCAATATTTTCATACTCATAGGGGAAATGAATGTATGATTAGGTTCTGGTTTGTAGGACACAACACTAAGCTCAGATAGGCATTTGTTATGAGGTTTACCAACCAATCTCTTTGTTGAAGGGTAGGGTCATCTCACCTATGAGGTAGATATGCAGGGGGCTGCATTTGAGTTTGTGATTGGTGGAAACACACTTGAGTGATGCTTCTCCTCACTAGCCGACAACCGAGGTTTGCAAATATTTTCTTCAGTATCAGGGACAACTGGAGTGTTTGCACCAATGAGAAAGGACATTCAGAATGTATGCATCGATGCGAAAACATCAAGACTAGTTTGTATATTCTATTGCCAAATGAAGCTTGGAAGAGCTATGTATGTATCTTGTACCCATTTATATGGAAGGATGTAATCATGAATGATAAACTTGAGTTCATTCAATATGACATCTATGTAATGGAAAGGTTTGTGAAGTTATAATGGAATGCAATGGTAGTTTGGAAATAGTGTTATTTCAAATGTGCATGTAATTTACAATATGGAAAGAAAATTTTTTATTGCTATGTTTTGGTATCATGGTTTGTTCACTTGAGGTGAAAACTTGGGAAATTTTACTGAGTAGAACACTGAGGTTGTTATAGTTTGTGAAGAAAAACAAGGTTCTCCCTACTCGGATTACCTCATCTCCCAAATATAGTAATTTGGCATAGCAAATTGAATTCGAAGACTTTTCTGTTGTTTGTCATTGTTCATGTAAAGTGGGTCATACTACTATGAGTTGCTCGAACAACAAGAAACCCCATTTCATTTGGAGGAAAAAAGGAACATGTATTCCTACTACTATTGCAGAGTCTATTACATCCTTCGACAAGATGCAAAAGACAATAAGTGGAAATATCCTAGGGACAAAATGATGTGGAATTCCTTTTTTAAAGCTTTAGGGTTGAAGAGGATTTTCCCTACGGTCTTATGAAATTTCTTGTTCCAAGAAATGAAGTTTAGAAGAGAAGGATCCTTTTACTGCGGTTAAATAAAAATTGTTCAAACACTTTTTTGAACTACCCTACCTGTGGACTAGTTGTTTGTAAAGGGGTTGATGCAAGAAGTTGGGTACACAAAAAACTCAAAAAGTGGAAATGTTTTTGCTGTTTTTCAGAATTTGTCACACTTGGACTGAAAATTTGAGGCACTTCCACAATGAATCTTAAAAAAAGTCAGTAATATGAAATTTAGAATTTTGAATCTAGTTTCCAAATATGTAAATTATTAAAATACCCAGTTTATAGAAATTAAATTTTGATAAAGATCTATAAAAACCACTTTTTTAAAGTCCCTGTTTTTTAACCATACCAAGCAGGTGTACGGACAACACTTTTTGACCCAAATAAAATTATTTTGCTAATTCCTTTTAGGAAAAGAGAGCTAACAACATGAAGTTTGGGCTGGATTTTTTTTTGTAATTTTTGATTGAATATATATTTTTTTATTAATTTTTTATTGGCCTTAATTGATGTTTTTTCAAATCAACGTGTACGGACAACATAATTGGACCTAAACAAAACATTTTTTGACTCTTTTTTTTTTCATTGTGTAGAGAATTGTCTGAAGTTTGGGACCATATAATTTTTTTTACAAGAAACTTAACCAATACAAAGTTATTAAAAAACCAAAAAAACTTGATCTTTCAAATTTAAGGCCTAGTTTGCTTAGAAATTAATTTAAAAATAACAAACTTAATCCAATTTTAACAAAAATTATATATCTAGAAAGTAGACATTGTGTTCTCTAATGGGTTTTAATTTTATAGACTAATTCAGAAAAAAAGTTCATCATCTATGTTGTCAAAGTTGGACATTTTTTTTTAGTTTGCCTTAGTTTTTTAGTTGCAGGTCAAAAGCTAAGGCTCGGATTGCCAAGCCTTTCCCGAGCCTAAAACCGGGGCTAGATTTGGTTTGGGAGATCAACTTTTAAATAACGCGTATGCGTTATAGAAACGCGTACGCGTTATTTAAATAAAACGCGTACGCGTTTCACAACGCATACGCGTTATGTTTTGCCCGTTGGCAGAAAGCAACGCGTACGCGTTACTGAACGCGTACGCATTTTAAAAATATAACGCGTACGCGTTTCATAACGCGTACGCGTTTGTATAATAGCCATTTTTTCCTAATTTGAAAAATACTGTTAAAACACGATTTTTTTACAGCATTCTTTTTCTGCAGTACGGACCTAAAGTGTCATTTTCTGCGTTTTTTATTGCAGATTTGTCTTGTGCAGGGCATATTCTATTCAAATTGTTGGAAGAGTAAAAGTGCAAGTTAAATTTTCTGAAGTGGAATCAAGTGCAAAAATATTTTACAAGAAGATTTGGAAAAAGTGAATTTTTGGATGTACTCATGATGATTTTGTACTTCAGAATTTATAGAAAAAATAATCTTCATAGTACATAGTTTTATTTGAATATTTGAAGGAGGGGAAAATTTTAAAATAGGTTTCTTGAATTATTGTTTTTGTCATCAAAGAGGGTTTGGTAACCATGGGTGATAAAAAAAGACAAAGAAAAAGATGTAGGAAGGTAATGACACCCGAAGAAATTCAAGCAAATAAAGATAAAGAGGCAAAAAGACAAAGGGAAAGGAGACAAAGGATTCATCAAGTGAAAGATTTGGAAGCATCTAGTTCTAAGAATGTCGAAGAGGAAGCCATGAATGATGAAATCAATGTAGATGATGCAAATGTGGAGATGGTGAATATGGAAGAAAATGCAACTATGGAGACAAACCCAAATGTGCCTTCAACTTCAACTTTGAATAATATGCAAATAACTTCGGGTGTGTCTTCAAATCCACCTCCCAATGATATGGAAAATGTACCTATTCAAACAATCTATCCAGGTATGTCTTCAAACCCAAGTTTTTATAATATTGATATTGCTTGTTTAGAAGAAGCTGGATACACAATTGATGAGATTAATAATACTAGGGTTGAAACAATACATAAACAAGAAAATGATGAAATTATATCTTATGAGAATGTAAATGAGAATGAAATACCTAATATTGATGAAAATGAGAATGAAATCCCTTTTACATTTGAAAATGAAAATGAAACCCCTTGTGTGAATGAAAATGAAACTCCATCTATGGATGAAGTTGAAAATGTTTTTTTAACAATTGAAACAAATGTGTTAAATAACCTTCGTGGTAAAGTTTCTTCAAGACAAATTAGAAATTATGGAAATAAAATATATAAAATATTTTTTTATAGAAAGAAATTAGGATTCAAGTAAACAACGGTGCAGTTAATTAGGAATGTTTGATAGAAAAGTGATTAGAAAAATTAGGTGTTTTTGTAAAACCAAAAAGAAAGATGATTTAGTAGAACAAGTCATATCTAGTATTGCTAATGCTATTGATGTTATTGGTAAGAAAAATTGATCAAAACATAAGAATGCGGCTCGCCGTGCAATAACAACTGCTCTAGTTGATAAAACAACTTCAAATAAAAGAATGTTAAGATTAGTAAATGTATAAACTTAAATCCTAGAACTTTGATAAGAGCTGCTAAAAGAAGAGAAAGTATTGAAAAAGATCCTATTAATCAATGTTGGAGTTTTAGTGGTAGACTCCCAAGATCAGACATGAAATTAACTAATGAAATTAAATCTTTAATCGAAAATTTTTGGTATGATAATACAAGAGTATCACCTAACATTAGAGATGTCTTAAAATTAAGGGTGGGTTCCAAAATTCGTGAACCTCATCCAAAGCATCTCTTAGATATGACTCAAACTGAATTATATAAAAAAAAATTAGATGTTTCAATCTTACCATTGAATATTAACATAAGTCAAAGATCATTTGAAAGTGTAAACCTTGGTATGTTAGAATTAATAAGTAACGAATCTCTTGTTGTTGCAGACTCTATTACAATTATTAATAGTACCAGTATATTTCATTATCACGATGCACTTTGCATGCTAGCAAATTATCTTGAGGACATTTGTGGTATTATATACTTACTGAAAAGAATCAAAGATTTTATAGCGAGTTTGTTTGTAATCCCTGCTAAATGGAAACTCATTTTTTTTTAAAGGATGCATTTCTGGAGAATGTGATAGATGTGGTAACTTTTCATTATTAGGAGAATGTATGCATGAAAGTAGTTTAGATGAATTTGGAAAACAATTAGTGGATGTAAAAAAATTTAAAAATATTGAGTATTCTTTAAAAGATGGTAAAATTGGAAAGCGTGTTGAGCTAATTGTGGAAAAAGTTAGTGTGCATGCTTTTATTACTAAATTTAAAGATAAGTTTGTACCTAAATATGTTCTTGCTCTCGGGAATGCTGATGACCGATAATCAATTTCGTTTGTGTAAAACACATTTCCAATTGGAACTATATTGTCAATTGTTGATTTTGCTAAAAATTATACTCTTGCTCCACAAGAAGAAATCCAATCACAATATTATAATTCAGTGCAAGTAGCTATATTTGTTCACATTGTTTATAGACATGCTGAAGATAGTACAGAAGATAATAGAAATTTTTTGAAAGAGTACCATTTTTATGTAGTGATAACCGATTACATTCATCTGAGTTTGTTCAATATTGTTTTGATATATTTTATAAAAATTTAAAAGAGAGAGGAATTCAAATGCTAGAACATCTCATATGGTTAGATAATTGCACGAGTCAATTCAAAAATACTAGAATTTTTTATTGGTTATGTAGAGTTCATAAGGAAAATAATATCCAACACATATGGAGTTTTTTTGAAGCTGGTCATGGTAAGGGAGAACACGATGGAGTAGGTGCATGTGTGAAAAGAGCTCTTGCTAGAGAGCAACTAAAATTTGAGGATGCTGCAAAATTTAGAAATGCACGTGCAATTGTAGATTGGTGCAATACCAAATTCTCTACAAGGACAAGTGAGAAATCAATAATTCGACGCTTCTTTTGGTTAGTTGAAGAAAATGATATTTTTTCTCGACAAGATTGTGAAACAATTAATGGAAGTGCAAAATGGCATTCATTTAAGAGTTCGAATGCAAACACATGGACAATATGGACAAGGGAGTTGGCATGCTATTGTCAATTTTGTATTGTAGGTGATTGGCAAGCATGTGAAAATATGGAATGGGTCGAACAATGGCAACAAAGAGCTTTAATGCCTACATTGACACATGTTCAACATGAAATGACAATTGAAGATAATCAAGTGTTCGCATCAGATGATTATGATCGTGTTTCAGATCTTGTACAAGAAGGTACATTATTTATCGAGTTGAATTTTGTATGTATGCATGTTTATATGAGTTAAATATAAGTCACTTTTTATTGAATTTTGTATTTATTTTTGTAGGACATGTGTATGCTGTTGTTGCACCTAAAGGGAATGAAGAGCAGACAGAGTACTGGTTGGCTAGATGTGTTGAGAGAAAACATAAGTTGGTACATACTAGAGTAGATGATGACAACTTTGAGTATCCAACTGGTTCAGTGGTTGTTATTGGCACTTGGCTTCGAAAATATTTGATGAGAAAGAATGGCTTGCCTGCATTTGAAGATTATGAAAGACACAAGAAAATTATGCATTATTCACATTTGATTTTGGCAACCAATATAAAACTGGTTAGATATCAAGGGAGGCTTGCTAATAAAGTTTTATGGACAATTTCAATGGATGATCACGAGACAATCATAGATGCATTAAAAAAAAAAGAGGATGCAGATGGTACAATAGAGTAAATAAATATTGGTAAGCATATCTAGTCGTATATATATTTAATTGATATATATATATATTTGTCTTTAATCATTTCCTAATTAAAGTTTTATATCATTTTTTGTTTCAGGTCTCCCAAAATTAGATGCTTTACAAAAAGAGAGGAGATGCACATATATTACAATGGAATTTCAATCTAGAGACTGGTAACTATATATAGTTCTAGATACATTTAATTGATACTTTATAATTGATTTCATATCCCCTTAAGCCATTCTCTTAAAACCCCTTAAGTCATCCTCTTATGTATCATTAATCCATCCTTTTGCAGCCCCTTAAGTCATCCTATCAACTACCATTAATCCATCCTCTTAGGACCTTGTAATCCATACCCTCATATATCTACCCTTAATTTGTCCACTTGCATCCACTTAAGTCACTCACTCAACACCTCTTAATTCCTCCTCTTAGGACCCCTCAATCAATATCCTCATATATCTACCCTTAATCTATCCACTTGCATCCCCTTAAGTCACTCTCTCAACACCCCTTAATCCACTTTAACTCATTTTAGGGTTTAGGGTTTATGGTTTAACTCATTCTATCAACTCCCCTTAATCCACCCTCTTGCATCACTTTAACTTATTCTCTCAACTCCCCTTAATCCACCCTCTTACATCACTTTAACTCATTTTAGGGTTTAGGGTTTAGGGTTTAACTCATTCTATCAACTCACCTTAATCCACCCTCTTGCATCCCCTTAATCCACCCTCTTATGTAATTTTAACTCATTTTAGGGTTTAGGGTTTAGGGTTTAACTCATTCTATCAACTCCCCTTAATCCACCCTCTTGCATCCCCTTAATCCACCCTCTTACATCACTTTAACTCATTTTAGGGTTTAGGGTTTAGGGTTTAACCCATTCTATCAACTCCCCTTAATCCACCCTCTT